>JAFMOD010000056.1:1062450-1078598 GCA_019802435.1 Corydoras maculifer | reverse complement strand
GTTGAGAATGTTTCATTACACTCTGTGGACAGTAGAAGACCCCCCTCCCCGCACTCCTAGTAGAGGATTAAGTGGAAGATAATGGATATTAAAATAATCAACTCAGAACAGACAAACGTTAACAACAGAACCTAAACTTCTGGTATTTAGGATGTTGATCATACGCTACGTTTGAAATAGAACATCCCTAAGAAGGTAAGGCTGTTTTATGTTTTGAGTAATATTACTAATTTACTTTCAATAATAGTTTTTTAATAGAATTCCAAAGTAACGATTAACTGTAAATTGTCGATAAGTCTTTTTTAATAAGATACTTTTATTATTTGGTTTATTTGGTGGTTATAAGCACGTCTAAAGCCCTTTCTTTTTGGCTGGTGTTATGTATGACTATGAGCATTTTCTGATTATTATTCAAAAATAATTATGTAGCCTTAAGATACTGGTAAAGTTTTATAATGAACAATAATTAGAGTTTGGGATAATATGAAAAACCTTTCCTTCAGGGAACATGCACATAAATTACTAATAAGTTGTGCTTCACTAATTATGAGGCTTGATTTTTGTTTGTGTAGGATTTCTCCGGGTCTCAAAGTCCAAAAACATTCACAGTGATTCAAGGTCACTTGGCGGTTTTAAATTGCTAAATTGCCCCATATAGTGTGTGTGCCCAGCAATAGATTAGGGCGAGAATAAGATAGGGCACTCTGCCCTGCAACCGAAGTGTTCTTTTCTGTATTGAAATGGATTAAGTGACCTATTCTCAAGTGGGTGGCATGGTGGCATAGTGGTTGGCATGTCGGTCTCTCAGGTTCAAATCCTGAACTGGGTGGAGCTTCCATGTTCTGCCCATTTTCATCCATCTATCAATTATCACCCGCTTTATCCTCTATTAGGGTCTCGGGGGGGGGGGTTCCCCATGCCCATTCAGGGGAGAACGTTTCGGGCGCTGGGCAGATACACCCAGGACAGGACGCCAATCCATCACTGGGCACACACTCACACACACAAACACACTATGGGGCAATTTGAAGAACTCAATTTACTTGATCCATGTTTTGGGGCTGTGGGAGGAAACCGGAGAACCCGGAGGAAACCCACGCGGACACGGGGCGAACATGGAAAATCCACCCAGATTGGGAATCGAACTGGGAACATGCCAACCACTAAGCCACCGTGCTGCCCCGTTCTGCCCATGTCCTCATGGGTTTTCTTCCACTGTCTAAATACAAGGTGAACTAGCTGCTCTAAATTGCCCCTATATAGTGTGAGTGAGTGAGTGAGTGAGTGAGTGAGTGATAGATAGTCTCCTGGTCCTGGGTGTACCTGCCCAGCACCCGTAACACTCTCCACTGGATAACCTATATGCACTGCATGCCATCAATGTTTGGAAATCTTAGGGGAACAGAACAGGCCTGAGGTAGCGGAAAATATAAACAGGAATCTTATTATTCGTTTTCAATAGCTAAAAGCTTACTAAACAGTTTTTTTTCTGATAGTTCAGATATTTTTAAAGATGCAATGTCTACTTTCTGTCGGCAGAGGGTACTAGAGTCCACCCTAGCGCTCATTCTGCATAGCAACCCTTAAGAAAACACCCTGGTTCTAATAAAGACCGTTGAGAAATTGGAATTGTACTAATTTGGAATGAATGTTCACCATAAAAGGAGCAGTGATGATGAGATGCAGCTTTTGGTGAGATTTATCCAGGAAGAAAAAGTAAACAATTATTTCAACTGCAACGCTGAAAGTTAATAATAATAATAATAATAATAATAATAATAATAATAATAATAATAATAATAATAATAATCTATTCATTCATTATCTTCCGCTTTCTTCGTATAGGTTCGCTGTGGGTGTTCCCTATGCCCATCCAGGGGAGACCGTTTCAGGCGCCGGGCAGATACACCCAGGTCAGGACGCCAATCTATCACTGGACACACACTCACTCACACAGACACACTCTATATGGGGCAATTTGGAGAATTCAATTGACTTGATCCATGTTTTTGGACTGTGGGAGGAAACCTGAGAACCCGGAGGAAACCCACGTGGACACGGGGAGAACATGGAAACTCCACCCAGATGGGGATTCCAACCGGGAATCCCTAGCGCTGAGAGGCGAACGTGCTAACCACTAAGCCACCGTGCCGCCTATATATATATGTATATGTGTGTGTGTGTGTGTGTGTGTGTGCGTGTGTGTGTGTTAACATATATATAGTTAAACTGATAAAATATACCTAATAATGTGGCCAGTGGGTGTCATTTGTGCCTCGTCCCTCTCATTACAATGACTTCACTTTGTTCAAACACCAAATTTACTTTATAATTAGTATGTAGGTTCGTCTCGCTCATGGCGCGCAAATCACCCTCTGTTGGTCATCAACACGCGCGTGCCTGCTGTGCCTCAGCACGCCCTCTATCGGTCATCAACACGCGCGTGCCCGCGGTGCCTTAGCGCGCCCTCTATCGGTCGTCAACACGCGGCGCGTCGGCGCGCCCTCTGCCGGCTGTCGCCCAGCGCGTGCCCGCAGTGCGTCGCCCCGCGCATGCCCGCGTTGCGTCGGCGCGCCCTCTGTCGGTCGTCAACACGCGGTGCGTCGGCGCGCCCTCTGTCGGCCGTCGCCCCGCGCGTGCCCGCGGTGCGTCGGCGCTCGTGCGCGCGCGCGCCGTTTTGCCTCACAGGCGGTGGAGAGGAGAAGGAGCGGCCGCCATCTTCCGCGCTCTTCTGCCTCCTCAACCGCGACGGTGAAGCAAAATGTGCCAGAACCCCCGGTGCTGCGCCGCCCCGCCGTCACCTCCATAAGGCCGCCGACTGAGCGCACCGGTCCCCGCGGCGTTCTGAGGCGGGGGCACGGGGGACCGTGAGGTCGCTGCAGCCTCAATTTCGCCCATTTCGCGATTCCGGAACCGCAGCGGCAGGACGCGGTGTGGATGAAGGCAGGAGCGGCGGGGAGCGCACTCGGACGGCGGGGAGATACCCCAATGGAACACGAGCCCTGCGTCCACTCCGACGTCCGCCGCGTGGAATTGAAGTGAAACTCGCGTGGAACCGCGGCCGAAATTCCCTCGCGCCCGTCACGTGGTAGGTTCCACCTTTTCTCTTTGTGTGAGGCAGCGCCGCTACCTCAGCGCACACGCACCGAAACACGCGCTGGTTCTAGATATTATTAAAAGAACCTTTCAGCGACCCCACGGGCTTTGTTTTGGTTATGGTCCTCACTTCCACGGTGCCACGGGCGTGCTTTTAGTACACAATGCGCCCACACGGTGAGGCTCCCACTCCGCCGCGGTGTGTGGGTTCCACTCTGAAGTGTTTTTCAGCTTCGCCTTTGTCTTCGGCAGAACGACTTTTCCCGCCTGGGGTAACATCCAGGGGCATTTAATACCAACCCTAACTGTTTGCCTCCATCCATTATCTTCCCCTTTATCCTCTACTAGGGTTGCGGGGGGGGGTTCCCCATGCCCATGCCCATACAGGGGAAAACATTTTGGGCTCTTGGCAGATACACCCAGGACAGGGCGCCAGTCTATCACTGGTCACACACACACACACACTCTATATGGGGCAATTTGTAGCATTTAATTGACCTTGAATCCATGTTTTTGGACTGAACATGGAGAACTAGTTGCACACAGGATAGGGCGCCAATCTATCGCTGGACACACACACACTCTATACGGGGCAATTTGCATTGACCTTGAATCCACGGTTTTGGACCGTGGGAGCATTCCGGAGAACCCGGATGAACCCCACGCGGACGCAGAACAGGGAAACCAACCAGATTGGGATTCGAACCGGGAATCCGTACCGCGGAGATGAGAACATGCCAACCACCAAGCCCACCCTAACAGTCCTCGTCTCGTTCCACGCCACACGGTTTGTTTACAGCACACCGGGTTCTTTAACATGTTCTCCCCGGTACCGTGATCGGAACCTCGCTTTGGGTTGGGCTTCACCAACACATCCACCGTTGGCCATTTTGTTGCTCTCTGTTGATTGTTCGCGCGTGATCGTGGCTGTTAGAACCCACGTACGTGGCAGTGGGGTTAATTCCGACTGCTATGCAAATAAAGGGCAACGAGGATGAAGCTTTTTGACGCTGGAACGGAGGCGGAAGCTGCTGCATTACAAACGTCACGTTTGGCTGCTAATGAATTAATTCGTATTAATGCCCTTTGATGTCCTTTAATGTCCACGTTCCGTGGATCCCGCTCCCCGCCTTCATTCCGAGCGTGGTGTGCATTTCCGAACCTCAGCAGGCTGTTGCATAACGCGCTGAAATGCCATCCACGTCCACAGGCGGCATATCACCTCGACTTGCATTTATTTACACCAAACATTCAGGCGGATTTGCCCCCCCACCCCACCCGTGACACCGCCTGGATCGACCGGCTGTGACGTTTGAACCCGGCGTGGGGTGGGTGGGTTGGTGGGTGGTGCATCCACTTAGCCTTGTTGTACCAGACAGGCTTTTCAAGTCCATACAATGCCTGCCATTCATCTTCTCATTATTGTATTAGCCTCGTTTAGGTTGCCTTGTTTTACGTTCTCCCCCGACTAATGACGTCACAGTGGTGTTCTGCATGTTTCTTGTTGTTCGGGTCTCACATGGTAAACTGTTAGTTATAGTAACCTTCAGCCATAAACAAACAAATCCACTGCAGTAGAACTATTAAGTCCATTTTTACAGTAAGTGGAGCTAAAAGGAGGCGTGGCCAAACTTTGGCCTGGTTCTATAGGTGTTTCACTACTTTATTATTATTCATTCATTCATTATCTCCCGCTTATCCTCTATTAGGGTCGTGGGGGGGTTCCCCATGCCCATCCAGGGGAGAACGTCTCGGGCGCTGGGCAGATACACCCAGGACAGGACGCCAATCCATCGCTGGGCACACACTCACTCACACAGACACACTCTATATGGGGCAATTTTGATCCATGTTTTTAAACTGTGGGAGGAAACCCACGCAGACACGGGGAGAATATGGAAACTCCACCCAGATGGGGATTCGAACCGGAAATCCCTAGCGCTGAGAGGAGAACGTGCTAACCACTAAGCCACCGTGCCGCCCTACTTTATTATTATTATTTTTTAATGTTTTTTTTATTCTGCATTAAAAAAAATAGTTTTGTAATTCATGTTTGGCAGATACTTCCATGGCCTCTACATTTCTTCTTATTGTTTTAGGCTGCCTTGTTTTACATTCTCCCTGACTAATGACGTCACAGTGGTGTTCTGATGTCATAAGTCTTTAAATGCATGGTGATTGGGTCGCACATGGTAAACTGTTTTAGTAATCTTCAGGTGTAAACAAACAAATCCTCTGGTGGTTTTAGGGGGCGGCTGACGAGTCTGGAATTGTAGAACTATAAAGTCCATCTTTACAGTAAGTGGAGCAAAAAGGAGGCGTGTCCAAACTTTTGGACTGGTTCTGTAGATGGACTTTGTAGTTTTGTAATTACAGACTGTAGTCCATCTGTGTTCTTGTTGTTGTTAGTCCCCTGTTGGTTCTCTGTTCTCTATTGACAAAACAGGTATCATTTGGGTGGTGGATTGTTTATGGTCAGTTCTGCAGTGACACTGATGTGGTGAGGGGGTTTTAGTGCAGCAGTGCTGCTGGAGTTTCATTTCTCCACCTCAGTGACACTGCTGGGATAGGAATAATGCACCAACCAAATAACCCCTGCTCTGTGGTGCTACTATTGGGGTTCTGACCATTAGAACAGAGTAAAGGGGACGTACACAGTATGTACTGTAGAACAAACAGATGGACTACAGTCTAGAATTGGAGAACTACAAAGTCCATCTTTACAGTATGTGGAGCAAAAAGGAGGCGTGTCCAAACTTTGGACTGGTACTGTACGTGTCTCATTACTTTATTATTTTTTTTCCTGGATGCTGTAAGAAGACATGCTGTATGTTTTTATGGTTTTTATTCTGCGTTTTAAAAATAGTTTTGTAATTTATGTTTGGCAGATACTTTAAATTAAAATTTATTGTATTAGCCTTATTTAGGATGCCTTGTTTTACTTTCTGCCCCGCCTAATGACATCAGAACGCTTCTATGACATCACTAAATGCTCTTTAAATGCATTTTCCATGTTGATGGGGTCACACAGTAAACTGTTTGTTATAACAGTCTTTAGCTGTAAACAAACAAAATGGATGTAGGGGGCGGCTGACGAATACACCCCTCCCCCAAGTGGCCCCATTAATGTGACATGAATCATCGGTGTTGTGCAAACAGTTATACGATCCTTACATTCTGACGTCTGCCACCTCTGATTGTCCACCATGCACAATGAGGTGGGGAAAGTGGCGAGCGCCTCCGAAAAAACCCACTGGTTGTGTGGTGTAGTGCAGTTTAGTCGTGTTAGGGGTTCGGTTCTAATGATCCACAACCAGCAGAATATGAGATTTCAAAACATGAAGGAGGTGGAAATTGAATTCAATTTGCTTAAAAAGCTTCAGAATGACGTAAACTGAAACGCTGAAGTGATAAACTAATGTATTTTGCCTACAGTGCTGACACACAGAGGAATTTGTCCTCCATGTTTAACCCATCCGTGCAGTGACACACACACACACACACACACACACACACACACACACACACACACACACACACACACACACTGGTGGGGTGAGCACACGTACCCGGAGCGGTTGGCAGCCTTGTACACGGCGCCCAGGGAGCAATAGGTGTTGGGTGCCTTTCCCAAGGGAACTTCAGCCATGGTACTTGGTGGGACCGGAAACCTTCAGGCCACAAGGCTTGTTCCTTAACCTCAAGCCTATAACTGCCCCACAAGCCCCATTTACCTCCGTACTGTCAGATTGCACCTCCTCACATCAAGTCAACCACAGTGTGTGTTTATGGGGTTTCTTTTGCATTTAAAAAATAAATTGTAATTGATGTATGGCAGGTGCTTTAAATTTAATTTCCATGGCCTTTACATTTATTCTTGAATAAATCTGAGCTGCAAGTTTCTATGTCCGGCGGCACGGTGGCTTAGTGGTTAGCATGTTCTCCTCTCAGCGCTAGGGATTCCTGGTTCGAATCCCCATCTGGGTGGAGTTTCCATGTTCTCCCCGTGTCTGCGTGGGTTTCCTCCAGGTTCTCCGGTTTCCTCCCACAGTCCAAAAACATGGATCAAGTCAATTGATTTCTCCAAATTGCCCCATATAGAGTGTGTCTGTGTGAGTGAGTGTGTGCCCAGCGATAGACTGGCGCCCTGTTCTGGGTGTATCTGCCCAGCACCCGAAACGTTCTTCCCTGGATGGGCATGGGGAACCCCCCCCCCCCCCCCCCCCCCCCCCCCCCCCCCCCCCCCCCCCCCCCCCCCCCCCCCCCCCCCCCCCCCCCCCCCCCCCCCCCCCCCCCCCCCCCCCCCCCCCCCCCCCCCCCCCTCATTGATTCAGAGAGACGACATTTCGTCAAGTATGAGGTTATTCCACAAATGGTATGTTGTTCCGTGATAGCAGGAGGGACAATGTTAGGATTCACTGCTCTGAAGTTTTGGAAAGCATGTTGAAAGTCACTGGGATGTGCTGGAGAGATCTCGCAGAGTTATGATTGCCAGTAATTAGTGCAACTGTAACTGGGAATGAATGTTGTAACGTTGCATCATGTTGCTGAAACAATGACTGGGCCGCTGCACTGTAATCATAACTAGATCATAAAAGATTCTCTGCCTGACGGTGAATCTGAACAACAGAGACTTCAACCTCAAACACATTCATGTCTGACCTTCCAAAAGCTTTTCTGGGTAACTGGTACATAGAAAACATACATATAGACTCTAATCTTGTAAAAAGACTTCCTAGAAGCCTGAGTGAAACCTGCTCGTCATTAAAGCTACTACCAGTGTCAGTCCAAAGTTTGCACACGCCCCCTTCTTGCTCCATTCTCTATTTCCTCCTCTTATCATATAGATGGACTTTGTAGTTTTATAATTACAGACTGTAGTCCATCTGTGTTCTTGTTGTTGTTAGTCCCCTGTTGGTTCTCTGTTCTCTATTGACAGAACAGGTATCATTTGGGTGGTGGATTGTTTATTGTCAGTTCTGCAGTGACACTGATGTGGTGAGGGGGTTTTAGTGCAGCAGTGCTGCTGTAGTTTCATGTCTCCACCTCAGTGACACTGCTGGGATAGGAATAATGCACCAACCAAATAACCCCTGCTCTGTGGTGCTACTATTGGTGTTCTGACCATTAGAACAGAGTAAAGGGGACGTACACAGTATGTACTGTAGAACAATAAGATGGACTACAGTCTGGAATTGGAGAACTATTGGAAGTCCATCTTTACAGTAAGTGGAGCAAAAAGGAGGCGTGGCCAAACTGGACTAGTACTTTAGGTGTCTTTATGGTTTTTATACTGCGTAATTATTATTTTTTTAATTCATGTATGGCAGAATTTAATTACTGAATTTAATGTCCATGGACTTGGCATTTATTATTGAATAATTCTATTGAATAAAAACTTCAACTTGTAAAGATTTGGCTAAACCCAGCTTCTGTTTCTTTCCTGGTTCCTTTAGGAACTGTGTGTGGGCCGGCATCGCCGAGAGCAGGAACCGTCTGCTTCGTTCTTCACGCGGCCCTGCATGGCTGCGATGGCGCCCGCTCTAACCGACGCCCCGGCCGAAGCCCGCCACATCCGCCTGAAACTGGCCGCAGAGACCAACGGCAACTCGACCAACCTCCTCCTGTCCTCCTCAGTCTCTCCTTCCAGTACCGTGGGCGCTAACGGGAAACGGCACCACGAGGACAGCTGTCGGCACTGCTGTAACAGCAAGGAGGCGCTGCCAGAGCCTTTGAATATCGGCAAGCTACAACCGCTCGTAGCCTCCTACCTCTGCTCGCATGTGGCTCCTGTAGTGGAGGAGAGTGTGCTGATCAAACCCTCGTTGCTGAAGAGTTGCGGCCTGCGAAACGGAGACCTTTTGGTGCGCCAGCCGCTAAACCGGGGCCATCCGAAAGGCCTCATCGGCGAAGGAGGTGCGGGAGCTGGAAACGGGGGAGGAGCCATGGTCCCGGTCAACGGCCTGGCCAAGAAAGCCGCGGTGCCCTGCACGGCCTTGCCAGAGAAGGGTAGCGTTGCTACCGTGAACGGAGACAGCGCCAAGCCACCGACCAGTTCGGAGGCTTTTTTCCGCTTGTCTTCGAAATACAGTGACATGGTGTCCACCGTATCTGCACCAAGGGGCGATCCGAAACCACAGAGAGGACAGGACGACTTATTTAGCCATACGTTGGAAGCGAGAGGAGTCGGCAGCTCGGCCGCTGGCCGGCAGAATAGATCCGAAGTGCCCCCTAGTGTCCAACCGCATTCCAACATGGTTGCAGCCCACGAGTCGAGCAGTTCTCACAATGAGGATGGCCAAAATGGCTCCGCCTTGTCCCAAAGTAGCCTCGCTCTATCCGGACCCGCCAACGCTTTCGGTGCGGAGCGGCTGTCCTTCCCCGAGCGAGTCCAGCAGAGTCGGCGCAGGCACGTGGACGTCACGGCCCGGCTGCACCGGCTTTGCAAGAGGCTGCAGGTGGTGCAGGCCAAGCAGATCGAGCGGCATGTCAAGCAGCAGCTCTCGGGCTTCGTCCACCACGCCACCTCATCGGCTCGCGGCCAGGACTACGTGCTCCGGCTCCTCAGGGACGGCTCGATGCATTCAGAGCTGGAGCACATGCACCTGAACGGCACCACCAGCTTGCGGGCGGTGGAGGCACAGTTCGACTCAGATGCCACTGAAAGCAGCTCGGGAGGAGAGAGCGACGTGGAGGAAGAGGAGCTCGCCAGAGCGGATATCGAGCAGCGCCACGTCAAACTGTAAGTACATTAAAATAGATGAGACGGTTGGTCAGTTCCTGTGATACGTTCCAGTGCTGTCACCTTAAATAATCCATCCATCCGTTATCTTCCGATTTATCTTCTATTAGGGTCGCGGGGGGGTTCCCCTTGCCCATCCAGGAGAGAAAGTTTCGGGCGCTGGGCAGATAGACCCAGGACAGGACGCCAACCCATTACTGGTCACACACTCACTCACTCACTCAAACACACTATATGGGGCAATTTGGAGAACTCAATTGACTTGATCCATGTTTTTGGACTGTGGGAGAAAACCGGAGAACCCGGAGGAAACCCACATGGACAAGGGGAGGACATAAAAACTCCACCCAGATGGGGGTTTGAACCGGGAATCCCTAGCGCTGAGAGGAGAACATGTTAACCACTAAGCCACCATACCACGCCAATTACATTTAAAACATGTATAGTTATATTGTATGTACCCTGATTCAAATGCCAATCTGGGTGGAGTTTACATGTTCTCCCCGTGTCCATGTAGGTTTCCTCTGGGTTCGCCGGTTTCCTCCCACAGTCCAAAAACATGGATCAAGGTCAATTGAATTCTCCAAATTGCCCCATATAGTGTGTCTGTGTCCAATAATGGATTGGCGCCCTGTCCTGGGTGTATCTGCCCAGCGCCCGAAACGTTCTCCCCTGGATGGGCATGGGGACCCCAAACCCCCCCCCCACGCGACACCAGTAGAGGATAGTACTCTGCATAATGCAGGGCTAATCTTACATGGGTACCTGACCTGGGCTCACATTTTAAACACCCCTCCCCCAAAACGTATGTAATAAGTTTATGCAGGTGTAATTTCCCAATCTGGCAACAACAGCCATTCAGTCATCGGGAATCAGTTGACACAGTTCACACGTGCTTTTTTAAGCAAACCTGCAAGTGCCCTGGCAGATGGGGTAATTGGCAGAGCTGAACATAAGCCTCTTTTAGTTGTAGTAATGTGAAGGCAGCACTGTGTTGTCAGGCTTCTGCTGTGGTGGCGACCTGCTGCTGTTTATCACAGCGTTTTTTCTATTAAGGGTTTGCTTTGAGTAAGGGGTGCGAATCTCTGTGTGGTGATTCGATTCTGATTTTTGAGGTCACGATTCGATTCAGAATCGATTCTTCAGTTGAAATGCTCTTTAAATTTGGTTTAAATGATGTGATTGACAAGATGCAACGACGATGTAAACAAATAGAATATTTATTTAAAACAAAACCTGAAAAGGTTCCTTCTTGTATCAAATCTTTCTGCATCATTTTATAATTATACAAAAATTGGATTGCGCTAAATTAAAATGAGCAGTGTTGGGTTAGCTGAGCTGCCTGGCTTTTTCTTACATTAAAAACATCCATCAATGAACAAATAATTCAAAATATTCATTCATTCATTAGCTTCCGCTTTATCCTCTATTAGGGTGGCGGAGGGGTTCCCCATGCCCATCCAGGGGAGAACGTCTCGGGCGCTGGGCAGATAGACCCAGGACAGGGTGCCAATCTAATAATGGGCACACACTCACTCACACAGTCACACTCTATATGGGGCAATTTTGAGAATTCAATTGACTTGATCCATGTTTTTGGACTGTGGGAGGAAACCGGAGAACCTGGAGGAAACCCACGCAGACACGGGAAGAACATGGAAACTCCACCCAGATTGGGATTCGAACCGGGAATCCCTAGTGCTGAGAGGAGAACATACTAACCACTAAGCCACCGTGCCGCCCTATAGTAGCCTTTAATGGAAACTTAAAATCCAGACTTTACAGTCAGAGTGATTTATATTTTGCAAATCTTTAAACTTAACCTTAAAAATAAACTACAACCGGAGCTGGTTAACAAGCGTGCTGTACGGTGGCCGAGCGGATACGTAATGCGATATGCAGTGCGCTTGGGAGGGGGTGCCAAAAAAATCTAACTTAACACATTTCTTTTTAAATCGATTCTCGGGCATTTTGAATCAATTCAGAACCGCCAGGACTACGAATCGTGATTCTTTGAAGAATCTAAATTTTTCAGCACCCCTAATATTAAAAATATTTTCAACTTCAGGGTGATGTCACACCAAATGGCATTTTGAATCGATTCAGAATCGCCAGAACTAATTGATTCTTTAATTATTATTTTTTATTATTATTTCCCCCCCCAGCACCCTTACTTTAAATGTGTTTTCTGATCAGTTTCAGATCTAGTAGCATTCACTGTGATCCTTTTTAAGCCGGGACTTGTCCAATGAATGGGTGACACACCTCTTAACCACTGATTTCAATGGAGTTACTCGGTCTCGTGACTATGGATGAATAGAAACTCCTACAGCTGTAGATCACTGGACTAAATCTTAACTATAGAAGTATTCAAGTATGGACAGCTTAAAAACTTACCTTTATTGCCTTGTACATTACCCAGCTGTACGTGTGGCATCAAGTAGATAACAAACTATTCATGAATAGAATCCGCCAGCTAGCTATGCTTTCTGAATCGTTGTATGCTTGCCATCTTATAGGAAGCAGTTTGGGGAAGGCCTCAGCATGAATGTGACCCAGTGCAGAAGGTCCAGAGATGCATGCAACATGACCGTAGAGTACCCCGTGCCTGAAAGGGCAAAAATTGGATGCTGTTATAGCTACAAATGGGGGTCCGGTGTGGAATATTGAGGCACGGACGCTTTAATAGTTGTTTTAGTGTGTTTGTTCATATAGAAGTAAGAACATTATTTGATGATGCTGCATAATTATGATGTAGGTGTGACGCTTTAAGTGGACCACTAATGCCCCCGATCCTTATATCTTAACATGATGGATGCAGGATGTGGGAAACCAAAGGCCATGTCGTCTGTATTTAAGCATTAATGTGCATTAGGTGGCTGGAAACGGGCCAGATGATTGTGCCTGCATCAAGCCAACCAGGCTGAACATTGCTTTTAGAGTTTAAATAATGAGCTATAATTTAATTTTAATAAAGTGCCATTAATAACTATGTTACACTGAGTTAATATGATGATCTTGTTTCCTTGGTCTTGATGATCTATGGGTCGACTTGAGTCTTTCCCTTTATATTTAAATACAATACAAAAAATATAAGTTTCCCCTTTTTAAAGGCTCCAGCGTTGTTCTTTATACAGTTGCACAAGGTCTAGATGTCCTGTCTCTTTTTCTTATTACTACAAAAGTGACACAGATTTGGGTTTTGTAGCTTGTGTAAAGCTGTATCCTGTATAAAGCCTGAGGAACGGCACCTGTGTTCTGAATAGGGTTCTTAAATTGTACATGATTCAGATAAGTGCTGCACACAATCCAGTAGTGATGAGAATAACAGCTATTTGAGCTGTTTAAGGGGGTGGGGGAAATGAACACTGGATGAGTGATGGGACAGGACCTAATTTTGTTACCTGCAAATGTTATTCGTTCTTATCTGTATAGACACATGGAGCTATATTCAAGGAAGACCTCACATGCAGGATGGATTTTCCATTAGAACCCTGTTCGTTTGTGAATGTGGTTGCTTTGTAATAATGAAAATTGTTCAATAGGTCAGGACCATCACAGCGCAAGTATCATTGCTGGGATAGGAATAATGCACCAACCAAATAACCCCTGCTCTGTGGTGCTACTATTGGGGTTCTGACCATTAGAACAGAGTAAAGGGGACGTACACAGTATGTACTGTAGAACAAACAGATGGACTACAGTCTGGAATTGGAGAACTACAAAGTCCATCTTTACAGGACGTTGAACTGAGAACATGCACAATAAGTGGAACAGGGGGGGTGGCCAAAGTTTAGACTGCTACAGTGTGTATACGTTTCTTTTTATGCTTCCTACAAACATAAATGTATTTCATTGGGTTTTTGTAGTGGACCAACACAAGGAAGCAACATGTGGAGGGCATTTGTCCAGGTACAAATGCAAATCTTTTGGGTCTCTACCACGTTTTTACATTTATAAAGGCTCTTTGCTGAAAATGCTTGAGGTCAGGCAGAATGAAGACCAGCTGTGAACAGATTCTCATAGGGATTTAGGGCTGGACTTTGTGCATTTCTATCCATCCATCCATCCATCATCTTCCGCTTTATCCTCTATTAGGGTCGCGGGGGGGTTCCCCATGCCCATCCAGGGGAGAACGTTTGGGCGCTGGGCAGATACACCCAGGACAGGGCACCAATCTATTGCTGGGCACACACTCACTCACACAGACTCACTCTATATGGGGCAATTTGGAGAATTCAATTGACTTGATCCATGTTTTTGGACTGTGGGAGGAAACCGGAGAACCCGCAGGAAACCCACGTGGACATGGGGAGAACATGGAAACTCCACCCAGATGGGGATTCGAACCGGGAATCCCTAGTGCTGAGAGGAGAACATGCCAACCACTAAGCCACCGTGCCATTCTATTTTTATTTGTGGTACATAATTTTAATTAATGTATTGTGTATCACACACTGATACAAAGGTGATGTGCTCAGAGGTATGTGTTATTGTCAATAATGTCACAGCTGGACAAACAGCTCAGCCAATCAGACTTAAGGACCGGAACCACCTGTTTTTATAAAGGAAAATTAACAGATGAGGCCCAGTGTGAAAAATGGGCTGATCGTATTTATTAAAACTTTATAATCAATATCTTTTCAGTCGAACAGTCCCTGTTTCCAGATCTGTGCAGCACTGTAGTGTAGTATTCTTTTATTTATTAAAATTTTAATTAATTAATTTATTTTTAATTTCTTTATTATTGTTTTATTTTTTGTATTTAGTGTAGTATTCTAAGTAGAGTAGAGCTGCGTAGCTTTTCTAGCTGTTCTTCATGTACCTTATAAAAAAATGCCAAGAATTTTGACCAGATTTGCTTTTGAAAAACTGGAGGGATTTTTTTTGCACACACAGCATTTCTTACAGAAACATAACCAGTAAAAGCGCTCGAGTTAATCTGTTCTAAATACGTTTTCAAGTGTACTTATCTTTGCCGCAGTACAATTGGATTCATGGCCCACTGGGATTGGCGCTTGATTACTTTGGTCTCATGGATTTAGGATTCACGAGTTTATTGTCCCGCAGCAGAAATGGGTTAAAATTCCTGCTTTGCTAATCCCCCCCCCCCCCCCACGCACAGGGAAGGGCGGCAAGAGAACCTTCAGAACTTCACTCCCAACAGGAGATGTTATGAGCGTTTAAGTGGGAACTTTTACGAGAGCACGAACGACTTACACTATAAATAAACACCTCGCAGGGCGTGCCTCGTGGACGTTCAGTAGTTTCACACAGCCTGTTTTCAAAAATTAATGGAGCTTTATGTTTATTCAGAAGTATATCTGGTCCTTCCAAGTGGATCGGTCGGATAGTACAGACTGTTGTTGTTATTATTATTATTATTATTATTATATCCATCCATCCATTATCTCCCGCTTTATCCTCTACTAGGATCGCGGGGGGAGTTCCCCATGCCCATCCAGGGAGAACGTTTCAGGCGCTGGGCAAATACACCCAGGACAGGGTGCCAATCTATCACTGGGCACACACTCACTTACTCACACATACACACACACTCTATATGGGGCAATTTTGAGAACTCAATTGACTTGATCCATGTTTTTGGACTGTGGGATGAAACCGGAGAACCCGGAGGAAACCCACGCAGACACGGGAAGAACATGGAAACTCCACCCAGATGGGGATTCGAACCGGGAATCCCTAGTGCTGAGAGATGTTATTATATCATCGTATGAAATGATCACATGACTGCATTGAGGGTTGTGCTGGTTATGAGGCGTCACCAGCTTCCCATCCACAACACTGCCAGAGCAATGCAGTAAGGACATTTAAAGAGACTTTAATGATTAAACCCATTTAATTTTACTTCTGTTGATCACACATTGGGTTATAGTGGACAGAACCTGGTTCCTATTGGACCAGGATGTTACCATAGCGACCATTTGAGCTCTTTCAGTCTCACAGCCAATCAGAACTTAATCAGCTTTTTTTAATAGACGCTGATAATGTCACAATGTGTTCCTCGGTGGGGTGGCACGGTGGCTTAGTGGTTAGCATGTTCTCCTCTCAGCACTAGGGATTCCCGGTTCAAATCCCAATCTGGGTGGAGTTTCCATGTTCTCCCCGTGTCCGTGTGGGTTTCCTCCGGGTTCTCCGGTTTCCTCCCACAGTCCAAAAACATGGATCAAGTCAATTGAATTCTCCAAATTGCCCCATATAGAGTGTGTGTGAGTGAGTGTGTGTCCAGTGATAGATTGGTGTCCTGTCCTGGTTGCATCTGCCCAGCGTCCGAAACGTACTCCCCTGT
>JAFMOD010000056.1:1028405-1039500 GCA_019802435.1 Corydoras maculifer | reverse complement strand
TAAAGGGGACGTACACAGTATGTACTGTAGAACAAACAGATGGACTACAGTCTGGAATTGGAGAACTACAAAGTCCATCTTTACAGGAAGTGGAACTGAGAACATGCACAATAAGTGGAGCAGAAAGGGGATGGTGGTCAAACTTTTGACTGGTACAAGGCTTATTAATTAATGCCGAAATCTCTTTGCCGTCTCACAGCACAGGTTCTTCCGCCCGTGTCCGGCCGCTGACCAGCTGCAAGAGACGGCGCCTCATCCATCCCAGCACCCTCCAGAATGTAAGCATTAAGGTATGTACAGTTCCCCTTATTGATTTGTACCACTGCAGTTACCCCTCTACCCCTCGTCCACGGGTTAGTACTATTCACCAGGGTTTTAATAAAATGTCTCTGAAGCTTCAGTTGAAATACTTCAGTAATCAAGCACTCTCCTGAACAAACAGCCTCGTGCCTCCTGCTCAGTGTGCTGACCTCAGGCTGGACTCGGCGTCCATGGTAACCTGGGCCAAGCACAAGAACATTAATGGTAATGATGACAAAGCTGCAGTGGAGGGATTTGAAGAGGATCGCTTGTTTATTTTTATCTGAATGCCTAAATGTAAAGTATAACCGTGAAAATAAACACCCGTGTTAACTAACATTCATCCATCCGTCATCTTCCGCTTTATCCTCTATTAGGGTCGCGGGGGGGGCCCATGCCCATCCAGGGGAGAATGCTTCAAAAGCTGGGCAGACACACCCAGGACAGGGCGCCAACCCATCGCTGGGCACTCACACACTCACACAGACAGACTCTATATGGGGCAATTTTCAAAATTCAATTGACTTGATCCATGTTTTTGGACTGTGGGAGGAAACCGGAGAACCCGGAGGAAACCCATGCGGACACGGGGAGAACATGGAAACTCCACCCAGATTGGGATTCGAACCGGGAGTCCCTAGCGCTGAGAGGAGAACATGCTAACCACTAAGCCACCGTGCCGCCCGTGTTAAGTAACATTAAAGGTATTTCAAAACCATAATGCTTTGAATTATTTTAATAATTAATGTCCCTTTATTGTTGTTTTTCTGCAGATAAAGAGTCTAAGCTTTCAAACACATGGTTTTGTGCTAAAGTACATCTTAAAATCAACTTTAGCAACTTTGTCCTTCGGTCCTCTGAAGCGATTACAGTGTTTTGTGTGCATCTCTGTAGCCAAGAACTAAAAAGCTCTTGCATATAGTTTGTTAAATCAGGCTCTTTGATGTGAGCCAACTGACTTTACTTTATTTAGAATACAGTGACGGCCAAAATTTAGGACGCACCTCCTTTCTGCTCCACTTATTGTGCATGTTCTCAGTTCCACTTCCTGTAAAGATGGACTTTGTAGTTCTCCAATTCCAGACTGTAGTCCATCTGTTAGTTCTACAGTACATACTGTGTATGTCCCCTTTACTCTGTTCTAATGGTCGGAACCCCAATAGTAGCACCACAGAGCAGGGGTTATTTGGTTGGTGCATTATTCCTATCCCAGCAGTGTCACTGAGGTGGAGAAATTAAAACTGCAGAACCAGAGAGCATATATATACACACACACACATGTGTATATACATACACACATATACATGTATGTATATGTGGCATATATTATATATAGGTGGCACAGTGGTTTAGTGGTTGGCATGTTCTCCTCTCAGCACTAGGGAGTCCCGGTTCGAATCCCTATCTGGGTGGAGTTTCCATGTTCTCCCCGTGTCCGTGTGGGTTTCCTCCGGGTTCTTCGGTTTTCTCCCACAGTCCAAAAACATGGATCAAGTCAATTAAGTTCTCCAATTTGCCCCATATAGAGTGTGTCTGTGTGAGTGAGTGTGTGCCCAGTGATAGATTGGCGTCCTGTCCTGGGTCTATCTGCCCAGCGCCTGAGATGTTCTCCCCTGGATGGGCATGGGGAACCCCACCGCGACCTTAATAGAGGATAAAGCGGAAGATAATGAATGAATGAATATATATATATATATATATATATAATTAAAAAGTATTTAGCTTTTATTCTCTGTGGCATATTCTACACAAGCTTCTGTGATGTCACAACATTTATTTACATTAATTTCTTTTTACATTAATTTCTTCAAGATCTTTTTTTGATCATTTAAATCACACACAGTCCCACAGTCTCCTCAGCACATCACAAAGATTCTTAACAGGGTTCAGGTCTAGACTCTTGTGGCCGATCCATGTGTGTGAGTGCTGTCTCATACTCCCTTAACCACTCCCTCACAGTTTGAGCCTGATTAATCACAAGTTGTCATCTTGGAATAGGAAAAGAACCTGGTGGTTTAGTATATTCAGGCTTAGCAAACCTTTTAACGTTGCTGAACCCAGACCTGACCGACTGCAGCGACCCCAGATCAGTTCCATCCTTCATAGAGATCATATTTGGCCATGTTGTGTATGATTCATCATGTTTCTCATATACAGTTATATTTCTATCATGGACTTTTCTTTCACAGAGGGTTTGTTCCATCAATTTAGCCCTTAATTTAAATAATATCTGAATGTGTTCTGCAGGCTGCAATCCTTAATATAGCTTTTAGGTGCATTACTGCCACCTTCTGGTGATATTTAAGTATTAACGATCAATTATGTTGAAAATGAGCAGCTTTTTAAGAAAATAGCTGTTTTAATACTATTAAAATGTTATAAAACATAAATCCTCAATTGTAATGAGATTTACATTTAATTCATAATTAAATTTGATTGTAGTTTTAATTATTCTTCCTTATTTTTTTCTAGTACTTCAGATCTTTACGGTTTACAAACACCGAGCTTTAGGGTTTTAAAACATCAAGTGTGTGTGCCCACCCACCTGTCCACTATCTCTCACTTAATGCTCTACTACAGTCACTGAGGTGGACCCCCCCCCCCCCGCATCACTGTCACTGCAGAACTGACAATAAATAATCCACCACCCAAATTAGAATAATCAATAATACCTGACCAACAGGGGACTAACAACAACAAGAACACAGATGTTCTACAGTCTGTAATTATAAAACTACAAAGTCCATCTATATGATAAGAGGAGGAGATAGAGAATGGAGCAAGAATGGGGCGTGTCTTTTAACTGGTACTGTATATAAACAAAAATGTAATTGGTTACAGAATAACATAATTATTCTCCTCCGTCTGTTTTCAGGTACAGGGAGTGTGCTGCTCCCCAACACAGTGTGAAGTTAACACCTTGTGTATGATGTGTCGGGGCACCTCGCCCCTCCAAAAACCGGAGTTACAGTTTCAGCTCCCTCTGCTGGAGAGAGTGGCTCTGCAGGACACCAGCATCCATTCCACACTCTCTCTGCAGTCAGGTACTCAAAGATCGAAGCTTTATTGTCATGTCCACAGTACAGAAAATGAAATTCTTACTTTGCCTTCCACCCTGGATGAGTAAGGGGAGGGATTATTATAAATATATATATATATATATATATATATATATATATAAACCAAAAAAACACACACTCTATGTACATAATTGTGAGAATTTAGTGCATAAATGCTATGAGGTGGTCATCAGCTCAGCTGTTCATGAGTCTAATGGCTGTGGGGGAGAGAATGGGCAAAGACACAGGAGGCTCACGCATAAATAAAATGTTGGTAAATATTAAAATTGTGTTTCATTGCGCCAGTCTGATGTAACAGGCATCAGATGTGTGTCTATTTGTGCCCCTGTGAATGACATCTGCAGAAGGCTGGTAATTACATTTGGTGTTGCCATAGAAACAATCCTGCTACCGAGGGGCACAGTGCAACGTAGGCTTGCTGCACAGTGGTGATGAAGCGTAGCTCAAAGTAAAAATGCTTAGGTTGTTCATGCACACAGGGCAACCATGAAGAGTACAGCAAACACTGTGTCCTATAAACCTATTTTAAGGTTTATAGGACAGACAGATTTCAAATTTAACCTGTGTATGTATGTGTTTGTGTTTATGCGTATATATGTGTGTGTGTGTGTATGTGCAACGTGATGGTGTGTTTGTATATATGCATGTGTGTGTGTGTGTGTGTGTGTGTGTGTACACGTATATTATTTTTTTAATATATATAATATATATATATATAAAGGGTGGCACGGTGGCTTAGTGTTTAGCATGTTCTCCTCTCAGCGCATGGGATTCCCGGTTCGAATCCCCATCTGTGTGGAGTTTCCATGTTCTCCCTGTGTCCACGTGGGTTTCCTCCGGGTTCTCCGGTTTCCTCCCACAGTCCAAAAACATGGATCAAGTCAATTAAGTTCTCCAAATTGCCCCATATAGAGTGTGTCTGTGTGAATGAGTGTGTATCTGCCCAGCGCCCAAGACATTCTCGCCTGGATGGACATGGGGAACCCCCCCGCGACCCTAATAGAGGATAAAGCGGAAGATAATGAATGAATATATATATATATACATGTGTGCGCACCGTGATGTGTTCCTCTGTTTTGAGTATATCTACCCTCAAACAGGAATGGCTAAACAAATCCTCACAATCTTAATATGGATTAAGGGGCCTGAATTCAATGAAGTATCCAATTCAATGAACAATTAAAAATGAAATGCTTAATGCTTGACTTTCTGATCTTTCTCAGACATGTCTCTCAGCGTACAGCTTCAAAAGGCATTAAAATCTCAATGGCAGAGCAAACGCAGCGAAAAAGTCAAGCCTCCCAAGAAACTGCCGCTCGTACACAAGCTCTACTCCTCCTCTCTGTCCACATCGCTCAAGCACAAGTTCCGCTTCTCCAGCTCCCACATGGCTGCGATGAGTATGTTTCTGACTGTTTGTTTTAATGATAAGAATTTAACCTCTGTAATAACCAGTGTTGTTGATTTCCCATCTCAGGATTCCCCAGTCATAAGAACAGGTCTGTGAGGTTGCAGAAGCATCAGGGCGAAGGTGCCATGCGGTTGCCCAACCACGACGCCCGCACCCCCTGCAGTTCAGATCGGCTTTTTAACAGAGGTCTCAGGCGGAAAAGGGTGAGGGACGATTTGCCGAACCGGACAGACTGTAAGTACTACTAGTACTACCGTTGGCTACTAGTTAGACGTCCCAACCTTGAGCGGTCTTGATCATCTTCTTGCTTTTTTTTTTCTCTTTTTTTTTTTTTTATCTGAACAGGTCCAGAGCTGCAGACTGAAGACAGCAGCCCGTGTCCATCCCAGTCCAGCAACCTTCCATCTACACCCAGCGTTGCAAACAGACAGCTGTATCTGCCCAGCGACAGCTCCACACCGCTGACCACCAGCAGCCAGACCACCCCCTGCTCCATGGTATGAACATTTTGCTATTGCGGTTTCTATGAGACACTTTGGTTTAAGCCTTTTTGTTTTTTTTGTCATTCTGCGCTCGCAATAATGTAGCTGCAGAGATGATTCACTTCAGATTACAGACACTTCCCTTTATGAAATATATTTTAAAAAATTTAAATAAACCTTGTCTGAATCGATAACCTTTAACTTTTTTTTATATCTTAAAATGTAGTCAAATTCCTAATTAATAATTATTAGGGGTGGGACCCAATAAAAAAAAATGTAATTAATTAATCGAAATTAATCTAATCATCCATCATCTTCTGCTTTATCCTCTACTAGGGTCACGGGGGGGTTCCCCATGCATTTTGGGCGCTGGGCAGGTACACCCAGGACAGGACACCAATCTATCACTGGACACACACTCACTCACACATACACACTCTACATGGGGCAATTTGGAGAACTCAATTGACCTTGATCCATGTTTTTGGACTGTGGGAGAAAACTGGAGAACCCGGAGGAAACCCATGAGGACACGGGGAGAACATGCAAACTCCACCCAGATTGGGATTCGAACCGGGAATCCCTAGTCCTGAGAGGAGAACATGCTAACCACTAAGCCACCGTGCCTCCCTGTTTTAGAATCCTAAAAATCATTCTTTAATGACACTGCCATGTTTAGCGCCTCGTGTTTCATGGTTTCTTTACTGTGACATGTTTCAGTTGCAGCCAATCAGAAAGCGAAGAAGTGAAAGCTCCTTCGACATCAACAACATCGTCATCCCAATGTCTGTGGCAGCTACAACCAGAGTGGAGAAGCTTCAGTACAAGGAGATCATCACCCCGAGGTAGTGTTGTACCCGAGCGCAGGGCATGGTGTAGCACAGCGGCCATGAGGGGAAGGTCTGTTCTCAAACGCTTTCCTGTGTATGTTTCAGTTGGAGAGAGGTGGATGTGTTGTCTCACCCTCTTGCTGATGAAGATGAGGAGGCTGAGGTACAGCAGTCCGTTTCTTTAAATGCCCTCATCTGATTTTGCCGCTCTTCTTTCATTTACCCTCTCTGTGTTTGTCTGGCTGCAGGTGGAGGACATGTCTGATGCTGCAGTTGCACAGCTCCATCAGAAGTGTGAGGAGCAGGAGCGCTCTCGCTGGCGCTGGACCTCTCTCTCTCCAGCCAAGAGACGAAACAGGTCCTGACTTCATTATGCATTCACTTCTAGACTTGTACACATATACTGTGTTTGGAGTTATTCACCCTGTTTTGTTACCTCATGCAAAAATCCATCCACTTTATCCTCTGCTAGGGTCGCGGGAGGGGGTCCTCATGCCCATCCAGAGGAGAACATTTCAGGCGCTGGGCAGATACACCCAGGACAGGGCGCCAATCTATCACTGGGCACACGCTCACTCACACAGACACACTCTATATGGGGCAATTTAGAGAAGTCAATTACATTTACCTTACATTTGGTCATTTATTGGACGCTTTTATCCAAAGTGACTTACAAGGTGAGCACAGGGTTCATCACAACATCCCTGGAGCAATGAGGGTTAAGGGTCTTGCTCAAGGACCCACATTGGTAACTTCAGTGGACCTTGAATTTGAACCCTCAACCTTCAGATTGATAACCCAACACCCTAACCACTGAGCTACTGCACCCCTTTGACCTTGTTCCATGTTTTTGGACTGTGGGAGGAAACCGGAGAACCCGGAGGAAACCCACCGGCCACGGGGAGAACATGGAAACTCCACCCAGATTGGGATTCGAATCTGGAATCCCTAGTGCTGAGAGGAGAACATGCCAACCACTAAACCACCTGTACAAAAATCAACAGCACTAATGTTTCAATGGTTAAAGTTTGAACCTGATCTGCTGTTTACCGCAAGACCATAATACACAAAAATCAGTATTTAATTCAGTGACTGCCTGTGGTATTTGGGTTTGGTTATATATATACACACACACACACACACACACACACACACACACTCACTAGCTACTTTATTAGGTACAGCTCATTGTGTCTCCACTGATCATATAGATGGACTTTGTAGTTCTACAGGTCCATTCTGTAGTCCATCAGTTTCTCTATTTACTCTGTTCTCTGATGATCAGGACCCCACAGAGCAGGTATTATTAAGGTGGTGGATGATGGTATGAATGGATCAGAGACCTGTATGTTCTAATTGGTGTAGTGTTCTCTGTCCAGCAGCACTGCTGTGTCTGATCCACTCGTACCAGCACGACACACTCCAACACACCTGCACCATGTCAGTATCACTGCAGTACTGAGCATCATCCACCACCCTAATACCTCCTCTGTAAAGGTCCTGCTCATTAGAGAACATACTAAAGCGGACTAACAAAGCATGTAGAGAAACAGATGGACTACAGAATGTAATTGTACAACTACAAAGTCCATTTATATGATCAGTGGAACTGAAATAAGACAGAGTGGAACTGAGAAGGTGAAACCCCTCTCTCTCTCTCTCTCTCTCTCTCTTTCTCTCCCGCTCTCTCTCTCTCTCTCTCTCTCTCCCGCTCTCGCTCTCTCTCTCTCTCTCCCGCTCTCGCTCTCTCTCTCTCTCTCTCTCTCTCTCTCTATATATATATATATATACACACACTTATTTACAATAATATGACCTATATATATATATATATATAGTAAAATGTCCAGAGAGTGTGTGGACATTTAATGATTTCAGTAGATTACGGTCAGCAGCACATAATACTGATGAAGCTCATGTTGTGGGTCTGTTGTGATCTCACCGTCACTCACCGTACCTCTCCATCTCCTCACAGGCCCTACAAGTCAGCGGACGGCCGGACAACTCCGTCTTTAAGTGGGACGAACCCGTCTACGCCCCAGCCATCGTCCCCTGACACGGGTCACTTTCACTTGCTTCAGGATTATGGGCCTATCCCATCACCCATCAGCCCTCCCAGCCCTGATATGCCCTGCTCACGTGACGCACAGACGCCCAACTCGAGGGACTCCCTCTCCATGCACATGAGAGAGACGCGGCCTGTCTACAACGAGGACACGCGCTGCTCCACTCCCGACTTCACCTTTGAAGAGAGGGTATGTTACTGCACACAAACAGAATGAAGGGATTGTAAAGATTATCTAGGATAATCTCATATCTAAGTTCCCCCTATGTAGTGTGTGCCCCCAGTGATGGATTGGCACCACGTTCTGGGTGCATCTACCCAGAACCTGAAACGTTCTCCACTCTAGTCCCTGGTATTGGATTAAACAGAAAATAATAATATGAGATTGATTCTGGGTGTGGTAGCTCTTAAATCCTTAAATCCTGAGTCTACTAAAGTCACTGTGGCCCTTGAGCAAGGCCCTAACCCTCTTAACTCCAAAATGCTGTATGTTGGATGATTGTATTCTGACCCTGACCATCAGGTTGCTATAGTTGTACATTATATATCCATCCATCCATTATCTTCTGCTTTATCCTCTATTAAGGTCATGGGGGGGTTCACCATGCCCATCCAGGGGAGAACGTTTCGGGCGCTGGGCAGATACACCCAGGACAGAACGCTAATCTATTGCTGGGCACACAGACACATACACACTCTCCATGTTTTTGGTCTGTGGGAGGAAACCGGAGAACCCGGAGTAAACCCACACGGACACGGGGAGAACATGGAAACTCCACTCAGATGGGGATTCGAACCTGGAATTCCCAGTGCTGAGAGGAGAACATGCCAACCACTAAGCCGTCGTGCATTATTTATTTATATATATATATATATGTATTCATAGTTGTATATTAGTATGTTTCACATATCTATATACTGTATTTTAAATTTAAATGATTTTAAAATAACAGGGTAATCGGGGTCCGTGACCCATCATTTCATTCTTATCTCATGTACCATATAATAATGATAAAATGATTTTAAAATCTTGAATTTTGAAAATGCCAATATAGATGTGTAATGGATGTTCAGTGCAGTGTATGGTCACCGATGTACATGTTCTGTTTTTTGTCCATCCCCAGATGGTGCAGCCGTGGGAGCGCAGGAACTTCCCTCTCTCAAAAGACCCAGTACCGAACCCCAAAGTCAAACCGCGCCCCCATCAGCGATTCCACTCCAGAGCCCGGTCCGAGAGCGAAGCTTCGACCCCCTAATGACAATCTTCAGTACAAAGCCCCGCCTGCAACACGGCATGCAAACCGCAAAAAAACAGAACCACACCCCTTTTGGCATTAACATGGGGACATGGGAAAAAAAACTAAACAAAAAAACAAAAGACTTGTATTATTGCAAACCAAGAAATATGTTATGGACTTCTGTTGTTTGATATTCAAACATCAGCCAAATATTTTCACAGTTTTTAGTGAATGATATGGAACGTAGAAACGCAAATCTGTCTCCAGCAGCTCTTTTCTCACAGAAAAAAAAGCTTAATGTTGAAAAAAAAAAACCGACCACCTCCATAAATATCTGATAGTCAGCTAAACTATGTTATTGGTGTGGTATTCTAACCTGTCAGGTGAACACGTTGTAGCGCACTATGTAGCAGACTTGAATGGGGCTCTTGACCAAAAGGTGTTTCCCTGCTGACTAGATCGTATAGGCTTGTATTGTGGAGTGACGACCAAAAGCAGACGAAAAGCTAAGTTTTTCTTTATTAATCTCGACTAATGGACCCGTATCCGATGTAACCTCCTTTATCAGTGGGCACATCCTCAACTAGAAGCACTTCATAGGATGTCAGTGCGGATCCACGGGTCTCCATCCCTGGGCCCGGCCGCTTGTCTTCTTTCTTTCAGCATCACCTAGCGTAGACCGATTTCCGTTCGCCGACCAAAAGGAATAAATTTGAACCATTGAGCCGTCCTCGACGCACCCTTACGATGCTCCACACGGTCGGGTGCCCGATTCGGGCCGTCGCCTCCTTTCCGTTTCCATCCGAACCCACCGCATGTTCATATCCTCTGTCACGTTTAGTACCGGTTCGCTCTCAGGTTCTCTTCCCACAGTCTCTCGATCCGACCCGGTTCTCGTGGTAGATTGTCTCTTGTGATCATTGCTGCACCCCCCCCCCAACCCACCCACCCCTCATTATAAATACTGGCTATGCAATTCAGCATTACTCCGGGATCTGTGGATCTGTTAGTCTCCCGCGTGTTTCGGATCGCAGTGCAGTCTTCTTGCTCCCGTGGCTGTAGTTTAGTCCAATCCGGATTCCGCGCAGCATTTCATTTGGTTGAAAACGTTGAATCATTTGCAGGACACACAAAAGGCTTGTATATAGTACAATAAAAAAATCAACCCCCTCAATCTGCCGCCTGTTATTCACCAGGACTGTGGTGCGGTTGGTTTTGTTGGGTTGCTGTTGTCATGGCGATGTTCAGTTTGGGCGTGGAAGCTCCGTGCTTACAATCTGAAGGTTGTGGGTTCGATTCCCAGGACCCTAATACCCCTCATCGCTGTATGGTTGGTGTTTCATGATGAAACGCAGCATTGATTGTAATCTGCTATTAGTTGTTTGAATAAGGTTCTGCGTTCTCTCTGAATAACATGCTTGGAGGTATAGTAGCAGTCAAAAGTTTGGACACACCCCCTCCTTCCTCTACTTATCATATAGATGGACTTTGTAGTTTTATAATTACAGACTGTAGTCCATCTGTGTTCTTGTTGTTGTTAGTCCCCTGTTGGTTCTCTGTTCTCTATTGACAGAACAGGTATCATTTGGGTGGTGGATTGTTTATTGTCAGTTCTGCAGTGACACTGATGTGGTGAGGGGGTTTTAGTGCAGCAGTGCTGCTGGAGTTTCATTTCTCCACCTCAGTGAC
>JAFMOD010000056.1:988126-1010731 GCA_019802435.1 Corydoras maculifer | reverse complement strand
CGCTGCATCCCGAGTTTTAGTAAACGTGTGTTCACCGTCTATCATCCATCGCTCTCCCGCTGCTCGTAACTTTACTTTAAACACCCCGTTTACGTCAATGTCCAGCGGTCAGAGTTCTTTATTTAATCCTCCCGGAATGACGGCAAGCTCTGAATTAATTTTCGGTCGCACAACAATACTTTTATAGATTTTGGAACTCAGTACACGTATAAGGCGCACCGGATTATAAGGCGCACGTCTGATTTCTGGGAAAATTTTAGGCTTTTAGGTGCGCCTTATAGTCCGGAAAATACGGTAGTCCATCTGTTTATCTGCACACTCAAACATATTAGTCCGCTTTAGTATGTTCTCTGATGATCAGGACCTTTACAGAGGAGGCATTATGATGGTGGATGATTCTCAGTACTGCAGTGATACTGACATGGTGCAGGTGTGTGAGTGTGTGTTTTTAATCTTTTTCTTTTTATAACTTTATAATTTTATAATTTAATAACTGCATTAATATTTAATATGTCTTGTGTGTTTTAATGTTATACTGCTTAATTAGATTTTGTAAAGCGTCTTTGAGGTCCCTGAAAGCGCATATATATGTAAATAAAATGTATTATTATTATTAAATGTATTATTATTATTAGCATGTTCTCCTCTCAGCACTAGGGATTCCCGGTTCGTATCCCAATCTGGGTGGAGTTTGCATGTTCTCCCCGTGTCCAAAAAAATGGATCAAGGTCAATTGAGTTCTCCAAATTGCCCCATAGAGAGTGTGTCTGTGTGAGTGAGTGTGTGTCCAGTGATAGACGGGCGTACTGTCCTGGGTGTATCTGCCCAGCACCTGAGACGTTCTCCCCTGGATGGGCAACCCCATAGAGGATAAAGTGGAAGATAATGGATGGATGAATGGATTATTATTATTATTATTGTTATTATTATTGTGTTGGTACGAGTGGATCAGACATAGCAGTGCTGCTGGACAGGGAACAGTCCACCAATCAGAATATTCTGGTGCCTGATCCACTTGTACCATCATCCACCACCCTAATAATACCTGCTCTGTGGGGGTCCTGATCATCAGAGAACCAAGTATACAGAGAAACAGATGGACTACAGGACTAGAGTCCATCTATATGATCAGTGGAGACACAATGAGCTGTACCTAATAAAATAGCCTCTGAATGTATATTAATATACTGTTTATAGCATTAAAATAACATTTTTTATTACCTTTTTCGTTCTTTACAGGTTTTTTCAGATCCACTCTCACTGTTACCAAGAAAAGACAACCCATTGAGCTTTTGAACATTTAAGACATTTGAAATAAATCTTTATTTGGTGTAAAATACCTCACCTGACTGAGGAGGCGTCATGGCCGGGATCTTGGTGCCAGCTGCGTGAGGCCTTCCACTGCCTGGAGCCTGAGAGACGTGATGGAGAACAGGTCATGAAAAAGGTCATTCATTCATTCACTCATCACAGTTCCTCACTCTCACTTTCACGATGTGCTCTAAATACTGACCGCCATCTTCTGCAAATGCTGAATACATTTGGTCATTTATTGTATGTTTTATTTCAAAGTGACTTACAAGGTAGGCGGCACGGTGGCTTAGTGGTTGGCATGTTCTCCTCTCAGCGCTAATGATTCCCGGTTCGAATCCCCATCCGGGTGGAGTTTGCATGTTCTCCCCGTGTCTGCGTAGGTTTCCTCCGGGTTCTCCGGTTTCCTCCCACAGTCCAAAAACATGGATCAAGGGCAATTGAGTTCTCCAAATTGCCCCATATAGAGTGTGTTTGTGTGAGTGAGTGTGTGCCCAGTGATAGATTGGCGTCCTGTCCTGAGTGTATCTGCACAGTATAGTGTAGGCAATGTATCTGCGGTTTCTCATTGGACTGTGAATGGAGAACCCACAGTGTAGTGTACACTATGTATCTATGGGTTCTCCATTGGAATGTGGATGGGGAACCCACAGTATAGTGTAGACTATGTATCTGCTGCTTCTCCATTGGACTGTGTATGGAGAACCCACAGTGTAGTCTAGACAAAGTATCTGCGGGTTCTCCATTGGAGTGTGGATGGAGAACCCACAGTGTAGTGTAGACTATGTATCTGCTGGTTCTCCATTGGAATGTGAATGGAGAACCCAAAGTATAGTGTAGACTGGGGTCAGGTGACTTGCCCAAGGGCACTTCAGCCATGGCAGTTGGTGGGACCAGGAATCGAACCGGAGACCTTCAGGAGAACTTCACAAGGTTCCTTAACCACAAGTCCATTACTGCCCATAAAGCCCATAATAAAATTATATTATTATTATTATGACGCAGTGATGAAGTGGGATGAAGGGACATTAAGACAAAACCTCATAGAATACAATGAGTAGACCGTTACTCACCCGCTTCTCAGTGTCGTTGTCCGTTTTGGTTTGCGCTGCCAAAGAATAAAAGGTTTGGTGTCAAAACATTTTATTTAAAAATGGCTTTCAGACTAAAATATAAAACTGAAGATGTTCAGAGTGCAGCCTTTAAAGACCGCTTAGCCGTCATTGCGAATTCTAAAGACATTAGCATTAAATAATACAGTCCTACCATAAAATAATAACAAGGACACATAGATATAAATATATATATATACTCATGCAACTGTGACATGCTCAACAGCACTTCTGGACACGTGGCCAGCGAAACGACTGGCAACCAAAGTCAGTTAAAGCGTGAAAGGGGCTAGAGACAAAGGAGGTAAAGCCAGAAAGAAAGACTCATCGGGCAACAGGCGGTATCTTATTGGATGGGACATTCATTACCGCAAAGGGAAGTGCTGCAAAGTCAGAAAGCCGAGGTGGGAGGAAGTAAAGCGAAAGAGGCTGGGCTAGGATTCAGAAGAAGACACAACAGACCTTTGAAATGGGACACAGGCACACGGGACTTTCTAGACGGTGAGCCGTGGGATGCGCTTGGCGACCTGGAAGAGGTCTTGGAAAGCAGGCCTTCTTCAAGCTCGTCTTCAAGTTCCAAGGACGAGTCCTCTTGGATGTGGGTTAACAGTTGGACACCGGCAAAGTCATGCTTCTGGGCATCACTTACTTGATCGTACTCGCATCGTGGAACTACTACAAGGACATCTTGCTGATGCTGGGGGTCTCCCAGTTGGGTCACACCACTGTGACCATTGGCTGTCTCGCAGTGGACCTCATGGCGGCTCTCGGGGGAATCGAAGCTCAGTCTTTGTTGGGGAAAGTCACCGGAATCGTCGATCCCTTCCTTAAGCTTGTACTCAACCACCGTCAGATCCTCCAGCGCCGTACTACGGATCAGGAACGATCCGGGGAGGTCGCTCTCCAGAGACAGGCTTCTGGTGCGATCAGTATTGACAAGGTGATGGTTCTGATCTTTACATGATCCTGCCAAGCGGCTCATTAGAACGTGTCCTTCTACTTCGTCCCCCTCCTCGTCCTCCTCTTCTTCTTCTTCTGGAATTCTATCAACTCTAAAATTCGGACCTAAATCAGGCCAATCGTCCTCATGAGCGCCTGAGGTGAGGCTTGCTGCCACATCTGGAAATACACCCCCAGCTGCTTTGAGTCCAGTGGTTTACTCCAGACTTTAAACTCATCACTGCTTAATGGTTATGACTTCTACAGTTATATCATTTCTATATGATGAAATGTTTAAAGACCAGGAGTCTGGGGTATTTGGGTATTTGTGGTAGTGAGTTTGCTGGTAACATGATAAATGTGTGTGTACTATCCCTTCACTCGTGTTTGACCATTGGGTACTCTGTAGGTTAGTCTACAATGATTTTAAATTTGATGGTTTTGATGAGATGGCGACATGGTGGCTTAGTGGTTGGCATGTTCTCCTCTCAGCGCTGGGGAATCCCGGTTCGAATACCAATCTGGGTGGAGTTTCCATGTTCTCCCCGTGGGTTTTCTCTGGTTTCCTCCCACAGTCCAAAAACATGGATCAAGGTATGACCAATTTCAATGCTCCAAATTGCCCCATATAGAGTGTGTTTGTGTGAGTGAGTGTGTGCCCAGTGATAGATTGGCTCCCTATCTTGGGTCTATCTGCCCAGTACCTGAAACATTTTCCCCTGGATGGGCATGGGGAACCCCCCACGACCCTAGTAGAGGATAAAGCGGAAGATAATGGATGGATCTATATGGGGCAATTTGGAGCATTCAATTGACCTTTGTCCATGTTTTTGGACTGTGGGAGGAAACCGGAAAACCCGGAGGAAACCCACACAGACACGGGGAGAACATGGAAACTCCACCCAGATCGGGATTGTGGGAATTGTGCTAACCACTACATCACCACGCCGTCCCGTTTTCCAAACATCTATCCAATCATTATCTTCCGCTTTATCCTCTATTAGGGTCGCGGTGGGGTTCCCCATGCCCATCCAGGGGAGAACGTTTTGGGTGCTGGGCAGATAGACCCAGGACAGGGTGCCAATCTATCACTGGACACACACTCACTCACACAGACACACTCTATATAGGGCAATTTGGAGAATTCAATTGACCTTTTTGGACTGTGAGAGGAAACCGGAGAACCCGGAGGAAACCCACACGGACACAGGGAGAACATGGAAACTCCGGGAATACCTAGTGCAGCTAACCACTACGCCACAATGCCGGTATATATACAGTATATATATATATATACACGCACACACCTCCGAGTGCTATAGTGTAAAGGCTGCCCATCCCCTCAAGGAGTCGTCGTCCCCAAAAATGAAACAAATACCAGAAATTTTTGTCTTGCCGCTGTCACCTCTGACAAACAAACCTGAATTTTAGTATCTGGTACTTTGTTTAAGGTCTGTAAGTGTATGAGGCGTAATGTAAAGCTGAAAATGGTCACAGCAAATAGAGTTGTTGGACTTGTGAGGGATGGTGTTAGCAGTACCTGTTGGGGTGTTCGCTGGTCCTCCTGCGTGTATGAGGTCCAGATATTAAAAAGAAAAAAAAAACAAATAACACGTTAATTTCAACAGTATATTCATTTTACCACAATGGCAACGTGTCACAGCAGCAGTTTTAGGTGGCAGCAGGCATCGCGGTTAAGCCTCACACACTTGCCCCCTGCTGCAGAGGAAGCCATGTTACAGCCACCATTTGGGGTTATTTTAGGAAGATTCATTGCCATCCAACAAAAGGTACAGAACCAAAGAACACACTGCCTGGCCAAAAAGAAGGCCGCCACCACCTTCACCACCTGGATGGAACTCTGATCTGGGGGCGCTGCGTTCGGTCTGGTCTGGGTTCTGCAATGTTATAAGATCCGCTGAATATACGGAACCACCAGATTGTTCCATCAATCACAAGATCATACTCCAAGATGACTACGCCAGGCTTCATCAAGCTCAAATTGAGACAGAGTGGTTCAAGGAGGGCAACACGGTGGCTCAGTGGTTAGCATGTTCTCCTCTCAGCACTAGGGATTTCTGGTTCGAATCCCAATCTGGGTGGAGGTTCCATGTCCTCCCCGTATCCGCATGGGTTTCCTCCGGGTTCTCCGGTCTCCTCCCACAGTCCAAAAACATGGATCAAGGTCAGTTAAACTCTCCAAATTGCCCCAATAAGATTGAGTGTGTCCAGTGATAGATTGGCGTCCTGTCCTGGGTGTATCTGCCCAGCGCCCGAAACGTTTTCCCCCCTGGATGGACATGGGGAACCCACCCACGACCCTAATATAGGATAAAGCAGAAGATAATGGATGGATCTTATTTATGGATACTAGGGTCAGGGAGGGGTTTTCCAATAATAATCCAGAGGAGAACATTTTGGGCGCTGGGCGCCGGGGATCCCAGTTCGAATCCCAATCTGGGTGGAGTTTCCATGTTTTGGAAACTCCACCAGTCACAGTCCAATGGAGAACCTCATAGAGCAGTGCATTGAGTCCAGATGTCTGCCAGCCAGCCATTCTCTTCTGCTTTATTCTCTTTTAGGGTCGTGGTGGGTTCCCCATGCCCATCCAGGGGCGAACGTTTCGGGCACTGGGCAGCCAATCTATCATTAGACACACACTCACACAGACCCACTTTGTGTATATGGGGCAATTTGGACCTTCAATTGAGCTTGATCCATGTTTTTGGACTGTGGGAGGAAACCGGAGAACCCGGAGGAAACGCTTGTGGACATGGGGAGAACATGGAAACTCCACCCAGATTGAGATTCGAACCGGGAATCCCTAGAGCTGAGAGGAGAACATGCAAACCACTAAGCCACCATGCCGCCCTCTGTTGTAAAAGGATGATATATACATTAATAAATGAAACTTGTGGAGATGATGCCACAGTGATTGTGATGCGGTCAGTCGGTCAGGCAGTGTATTAGTAATACAAAAGGCAAAATGCGTAATACTGCGTGATTAAGGCCTGCAGGCAGAGTTACATTAACAGAAAACTGAACACAAACGGCAAAATAAAGAAATTGCCCGGCCTGCCTCTCCAAGCAAACGCGAACCGCTGCGAAAACGCGTCAAATAGGTTGAGGATTCATTTCAAAGCAAACCACTGCAATCCAGCGAGAAGAAAAGCTTTAAAGCATTAAGTTCAGCGAGCATCAGTGGGTTGTGCATACCATTCTGTTCTGAATCAGCAGAACCAGGTTCAGGTTCTCGCACCTCTGCAGATTCCTCCAAACCTTCTGTGAGGCAATGGTGGAATCACAATTAAGACATTAATTAAAAAATGGCCCACCATCCATCTATTATCTTCCGCTTTATCCTCTATTAGGGTCGCAGGGGGTTCCCCATGTCCATCCAGGGGAGAACGTTTCGGGCGCTGGGCAGATACACCCAGGACAGGACGCCAATCTATCACTAAACACACACTCACTCACACAGACACACTCTATATGGGGCAATTTGGAGAAGGGGGGGGGGGGGGGGGGGGGGGGGGGGGGGGGGGGGGGGGGGGGGGGGGGGGGGGGGGGGGGGGGGGGGGGGGGGGGGGGGGGGGGGGGGGGGGGGGGGAATTGACTTGATCCATGTTTTTGGACTGTGGGAGGAAACCCATGTGGACACGAGGAGAACATGGAAACTCCACCCAGATTGAGATTCGAACCGGGAATCCCTAGAGCTGAGAGGAGAACATGCTAACCACTAAGCCACCGTGCCGCGGCCCACCGACCATCCATCCATTATCTTACACTTTGTCCACTACTAGGGTGGGGTGGGGTTCCTCATGTCCATCCAGGGGAGGACGTTTCGGGCGCTGGACAGATAAACCCAGGACAGGACACCAATCTAACACTAAACACACACTCAATCACACAAACACACTCTATATGGGGCAATTTAGAGAATTCAATTGACTTTAAACCATGTTTTTGGACTGTGGGAGGAAACCGGAGAACCCGGAGGAAACCCACGCAAACACGGGGAGAACATGGAAACTCCACCCAGATGGGCATTCAAACCGGGAATCCCTAGAGCTGAGAGGAGAACATGCCAACCACTAAGCCACCATGCCGCCCTAGAGTGCAACTAGTGTAGTAATTTTAAGCAATTATTGGGCTTATAGTTGCCCAGTGATGGATTGGCGCCCTGTCCTGGGTGTATCTGCCCAGCGCCCGAAACGTTCTTCCCTGGATGGACATGTGGGAACCCCCCCCCCCCCGACCCTAATAGAGGATAAAGCAGAAGATAATGGATGGAATGGGATTTCGATAACAGTGTCATTGTACATCCCAGAATATTAAATTCAGCTCACAGTGGGTTGCTGCATTCAGACGTTCTCTGGTGGCCCCAGGCCAGCTTGGGGCCCTAAGCAATTGGTTGGTTTGCATGGTTAGGCCTCGGCAAAGGTCACCACAGTGGATCATTAATCTCAATCTCGCCCAGGCCTGCCCATCTTCCTCCATCAGCTACCTGCATGTCCTCCATCACTGTTCACATCACATCTATAAACCTATATGACCTTCCTCTCCTCCTCAGCATCTTTCCTCCACAATAACCCTCATGTCCAAACCACCCCAATTTCATCTCGTCTCTGAAACGTCTCCTGTGCCGTCCCTCTAATGAACCCGATCCGTCATCATCTGTCACTCCCAATAACAATCCCTGTATCTTCATCTATGCCATTTCCAGCCCCCTTTATTTGTCTTTTGGTCTCTAAGCTGTAGGTCATGGCAGACATTCCACCGCCCTCACTCTCTTTTTCCCTCTCTGGCACATTCTTCATCTTCTTGTTTACACTTATCTACTTTCATTACCTCAGCAATACAACGTTCAGTATGTGCACAACATCGTTCTACAATTTAGCTAAACTTCCATTCATCCATCCATTATCTTCCACTTTATCCTCTACTAGGGTCACGGGGGGGTTCCTCATACCCATCCAGGGAAGAATGTTTCGGGCGCACTGGGCACACACATACACACTCTATATGGGGCAATTTGGAGAATTCAACTTGATCCATGTTTTTTGGACTGTGGGAGGAAACCGGAGAACCCAGAGGAAACCCACGTGGACACGGGGAGAACATGGAAACTTCACCCAGATTGGGATTCGAAACGGGAATCCCTAGTGCTGAGAGGAGAACATGCTAACCACTAAGCCACCGTGCCGCCTTGAAAAGATATCCATCCATCCATTATCTTTATCCTGTAATAGGGTTGCGGGGGAGGGGGGTGTTATAGAGAATATGGAAACTCCACCCAGATTGGGATTCGAACCGGGAATCCCTAGCGCTGAGAGGAGAACATGCCCACCACTAAACCACCGTGACACCCACCTAAATCATTCATTCATTCATTATCTTCCGCTTATCCTCTATTAGGGTCGCGGGGGGGTTCCCCATGCCCATCCAGGGGAGAACATCTCGGGCGCTGGGCAGATAGACCCAGGACAGGGCACCAATCCATTGCTGGGCACACACTCCCTCACACAGACACACTCTATATGGGGCAATTTGGAGAATTCAATTAACTTGATCCATGTTTTTGGACTGTGGGAGGAAACCGGAGAACCCGGAGGAAACCCACGCAGACACGGGGAGAACATGGAAACTCCACCCAGATGGGGATTCGAACTGGAAACCCCTAGCGCTGAGAGGCGAACGTGCTAACCACTAAGCCACCGTGCAGCCCCACTTAAATCAATCAGTCCATTATCTTCCGCTCACACTCACTCACAAAAACACACTCTATATGGGGCAATTTGGAGAATTCAATTGACCTTGATCCATGTTTTTAGACTGTGGAAGGAAACCGGAGAACCCAGAGGAAACCCATGAGGAGAACATGGAACATCCATGTAGATTGGGATGCGAACCAGGAATCCCTAGTGCTGAGAGGATAACTAGTGCTGATGCTAACTACTTAGCCACCATGCCACCCACTTCAATCCATTCATCCATTATCTTCAGCTTCATCCTCTATTAGGGTCGTGGGGGGGTGGGGAGGGGTTCCTCATGTCCATCCAGGGGAGAACGTTTCGGGTGCTGGGCAGATACACCCAGGACAGGACACCAATCTATCACTGGACACAAACTCACACACACAGACACACTCTATATGGGGCAATTTGGAGACCTTCATCCATGTTTTTGGACTGTGGGATGAAACTGGAGAACCTGGAGGAAACCCACGCGGACACGGGGAGAACATGGAAACTCCACCCAGATTGGGATTCAAATCGGAAATCCCTAGTGCTGAGAGGAGAACATGCCAACCACTAAGCCTCTCAGGCCTTAAGTTTTTGCAGAGCTCATCTACACATGATGGTGTGTCTGGGTCATGGGTGAGTGGAAGGGTTCGGAGAGAACATTACGGTTCTGCTCATGGCATCTGAATGTGTATTATACAAGGGCCACCATTGTGCATGTGCACTCTCAGGAGAGGAGCCGGCCGTCGGTTCCATGACTGCGTTCCTGTGTTCGTCGCCCCTCCCCCTTTCAGTTTTTGTTCGCTTTAGACAAAGACCTGAAAAGCCCTACAATTCACAACACCAACTGAGATCAGACTCAAGAAACCAAGCTCAACTCGGTCAAAGAGCCCAGTTCATTCAACTCTGAATCAGTTCACAAGAAAAGAAATGACTCAGACGTCACTGAATCACCAAATTAAATTTACCTCCAACTATTCACCTTTATTCTCTCTTATAAAACAACCTGGTGGCTTAGTGGTTTAGCATGTTCTCCTCTCAGCACTAGGGATTCCCGGTTCGAATCCCAATCTGGGTGGAGTTTCCATGTTCTCCCCGTGTCTGCGTGGGTTTCCTCCGGGTTCTCCAGTTTCCTCCCACAGTCCAAAAACATGGATCAATGTCAATTGAATTCTCCAAATTGCCCCATATAGAGTGTGACTGTGTGAGTGAGTGTGTGCCCAGCGATAGATTGGTGTCCTGTCCTGGGTGTATCTGCCCAGCGCCCGAAACGTTCTCCCCTGGATGGGCATGGGGAACCCCCCCGTGACCCTAATAGAGGATAAAGCGGAAGCTAATGGATGGATGTTCATGATAGCGCTGACTCTAAAACATTTAAGGGGAATTGAATTATTTAAGGAACAAACTTCATTGGTTCTGTTATTAGCAAATGAACTGCGAAGCCTTCATTTAAACTCATTATCAATGTGCACCACGTTGGCGCGATTCTGCATTTTCTATTGCTGGGTTCCGGGTTTGGGCGACTCGGTGGCTTAGTGGTTGGCATGTTCTCCTCTCAGCACTTGGGATTCCCGGTTCGAATCCCAATCTGGGTGCAGTTTCCATGTTCTCTCCGTGTCTGCGTGGGTTTCATGTGGACCAAGGTAATTGTCAATTGAGTTCTCCAAATTGCCCCATATAGAGTGTGTTTGTGTGAGTGAGTGTGTGCCCAGTGATAGATTGGTGCCCTGTCCTGGGTGTATCTGCCCAGCGCCTGAAACGTTCTCCCCTGGATGGGCACGGGGAACCCCCCCCCCCCCCCGCGACCCTAATAGAGGATAAAGCGGAATATGCTTCTGATATGGCACTAAACACTTGTGCCATTGATCCAGTGTGTATAAATGATGAGGTGTTAATCTTATATATACTGTATGTTTGACAAATAAATGTATTGATCCAGATTTATTAACTTCATTAAAATGCTCTGATCTATTAAACATCAGGTGCACGATCGTGTACAAAGCGAGAGCAAACGCAGAGCTCCAACGCGATGAGCGCCAACATTAGAATACAATTCTGAGGCTGACCCAGATCCCTGAAATACAAATCAGCTGTGTGCAGCTGCCAGGCCTGCATCCCGAGCCTCGGTCAGCATGGCACCGTTGTTCTCATGTGAAGGGATCAGAACAAAAGACTACATCAGGAAATTAAAACCAGTGCAGCTGCATCCAAAAGCAATAAAGAAGAATTAACAAGAAAGTCTGAACGTCGGGATTCTGACGGGACTGGAGGGGGCGCCGCAAAGATCTGAGAAAACACTGAGCTGCCAGACTGTGTTCATTTATAAATAATTATTTATTTCCCTGTTCTTTATCTAAAGAAAACATAAAGGTGTGTGTGGTGTAGAGAGTGTGTAGTGTTAATGGTAGAGAGTGTGTAGAGTTTGTTGCAGAGCGTGTATAGTGTAGTGTGTGTGGTAGACTCGTGTGTAGTGTAGTGTGTGTAGTGTGTGTGTGTGTTGTAGAGCATGTGTAGCGTAGTGTGTATTGTAGACTGTGTGTAGTGTGTGTTATAAATCATGTGTATTGTGTGTAGTGTAGTGTGTATGTGTATTTTGTAGAGCGTGTGTAGTATGTGTTATAAAGCATGTGTATTGTGTGTAGTGTGTGTGTGTGTATGTTGTAGAGCGTGTGTAGTGTGTGTGTTATAAAGCATGTGTACTGTGTGTAGTGTATGTTGTAGAGTGTATTGTGTGTGTATGTGGTAGAGCGTGTGTAGTGTGTGTTATAAAGCTTGTGTGTAGTGTAGTGTGTGTGTATTTTGTAGAGCGTGTGTAGTGTGTGTTATAAAGCATGTGTATTGGGTGTAGTGTAGTGTATGTTTTAGAGTGTATTGTGTGTGTATGTTGTAGAGCGTGTGTAGTGTGTGTTATAAAGCTTGTGTGTAGTGGGGGGGGGGGGGGGGGGGGGGGGGGGGGGGGGGGGGGGGGGGGGGGGGGGGGGGGGGGGGGGGGGGGGGGGGGGGGGGGGGGGGGGGGGGGGGGGGGGGGGTAGAGCGTGTGTAGTGTGTGTTATAAAGCTTGTGTGTAGTGTAGTGTGTGTGTATTTTGTAGAGCGTGTGTAGTGTGTGTTATAAAGCATGTATATTGTGTGTAGTGTAGTGTGTGTTTTATTTTGTAGAGCGTGTGTAGTGTGTGTGTGTTATATTGCATGTGTACTGTGTGTAGTGTTGTGTGTGTTGTAGAGCGTGTGTAGTGTGTGTGTGTGTGTGTGTTTTATAGAGCATGTGTAGTGTGTGTGTGTGTGTTTTATAGAGCATGTGTAATGTGTGTGTGTTATAGAGCATGTGTAGTGTGTGTTGTAGAACGTGTGTAGTGTAGTGTGTGTGTGTGTGGCTGTGTTGTAGAGCGTGTGTAGTGTGTGTGTGTGTGTGGCTGTGTTGTAGAGCGTGTGTGGTGTGTGTGTGTGTTATAGAGCATGTGTAGTGTGTGTGTGTGTGGGTTATAAAGCATGTGTAATGTGTGTAGTGTAGTGTGTGTCGGAGAGCGTGTGTAGTGTAGTGTGTGTGTTTTAGAGCATGTGTAGTGTGTGTGTGTTATAAAGAGTGTGTAGCGTGTGTGTGTGTAGTGTGTGTTATAGAGAGTGTGTGTGTGTTTGTGTGTTATAGAAAGTGTGTAGTGTGTGTGTCTGTATGTTATAGAGTGTGTAGTGTGTGTGTGTGTGTGTTATAGAGAGTGTGTATTGTTTGTGTGTGTGTGTGTTATAGAGAGTGTGTATTGTTTGTGTGTGTGTGTGTGTGTGTGTTATAAAGAGTGTGTAGTGAGGACCTCACCTTTCATGGGTCCGACGCCGTTCTCCAGCTGCTGCTCCCTGATGCTCAGGCCTGAGAGGGAAGCGGCCACATCAGAGGAAGCGCAGTGGTTGCTGTGGTTGTTGAAGGAACCGTGCTGCTGCTCCATCGTAAAGCAGGATCAGTCTGGACACACGGAGACGGTCAAGATCGTAAACACATAAAGAAACGTTAACAGTTCTCTTAAAGAACCCATCCATTATCTTCTGCTTTATCCTCTATTAGGGTCGTGGGGGGGGGGGGGGGTTCTCCATACCCATCAAGAGGAGAACGTTTCAGGCGCTGGGCAGATACACCAAGGACAGGGCGCCAGTCTATCACTGGAAACACACTCACTCATACAGACATACTCTATATGGGGCAATTTGGAGAACTCAATTGACTTGATCCATGTTTTTGGTCTGTGGGAGGAAACCGGAGAACCCGGAGGAAACCCACACGGACACGGGGAGGACATTGAAACTCCACCCAGATTGGGATTTGAACCGGGAATAGATACACTCAGGACAGGGCGCCAATCCATTACTGGACACACACTCACTCACACACACACTCTATATGGGGCAATTTGGAGAACTCAATTGACTTGATGCATGTTTTTGGACTGTGGGAGGAAACCGGAGAACCCGGAGGAAACCCACGTGGACACAGGGAGAACATGGAAACTCCACCCAGATGGGGATTCGAAGTGGGAATTCCTAGTGCTGAGAGGAGAACAAGCTAAACCACTAAACCAGCGTGCCGCCTCTTAAAGAACCCTTCAATATGAATTCACAAAACACAGAACAGAACCGAGCTCGCAGGGAACAGGGCTATTTATACGAGCCACGCTTAGGGTTACAAATGTGTTAACCAAAATAGTGTGGTCAGAACGAGGAGGGGGTCAGCTCCCCTGACGACCACACTCCCTGCTGGACGAGCATTTTAGAGACAGAGAGACAGACAGAGAGACAGACAGAGAACTCATTCAGTGCTCAGATCTTTGTTGTTGTATCGTTACAACACGCCTTTTAATAAGTCTGTGTTTGCTCATTAGGAAGGAAGACTGGTCCGTTAGTGATGCTTCGTTAAGTGGTGGGCCGTGCAGTTCACACTCAGGCTTTCAGTGATGCTCTGTCTCAATCAATCCACCTCATCAATAAATATTTAACGGCTATAAAAACATCGTATTGTACAGAAAGAGCCGCTGCAGCGCAGATACATAATTATAAAATACCAACAGTAACCTGAAAAATGGGGGCGGCACGGTGGCTTAGTGATTAGCATGTTCTCCTCTCAGCTCTAGGGATTCAGGTTCAAATCCCAATCTGGGTGGAGTTTCCATGTTCTCCCCGTGTCCGCGTGGGTTTCCTTTGTGTTCTCTGGTTTTCTCCCACAGTCCAAAAACATGGATCAAGTCAATTGAGTTCTCCAAATTGCCCCATATAGAGTGTGTGTGTGTGAGTGAGTGTGTGTCCAGCAATAGATTGGCGCCCTGTCCTGGGTGTATCTGCCCACCGCCCAAAACGTTCTCCCCTGGATGGGCATGGGGAACCCCCCCGCGACCCTAATATAGGATGAAGCAGAAGATAATGGATGGATGGAACCTTATAAATGACAATATTATTTAAGAAAATAACACTTACCAAATATCCTGATTTAATTGTACAAAAAATATTTATTTTAATTAATTCCATTAATTAAAATATAGTGTGTGTGTGATATATATATATATACTATATATAACTATTATATATAACTAGGCGGCACGGTGGCTTAGTGGTTAGCATGTTCGCCTCTCAGCGCTAAGGATTCCCGGTTAGAATCCCAATCTGGGTGTAGTTTCCATGTTCTCCCCGTGTCTTGTGTGTGGGTTTCCTCCCACAGTCCAAAAACATGGATCAAGTCAATTGAGTTCTTCAAATTGCCCCATATAGAGTGTGTGTGTGTGAGTGAGTGTGTGTCCAGCAATAGATTGGCGCCCTGTCCTGGGTGTATCAGCCCAGCGCCCAAAACGTTCTCCCCTGGATGGGCATGGGGAACCCCCCCCCCCCCCCCGCGACCCTAATATAGGATAAAGCGGAAGATAATGGATGGATTATCTGTTCTCCCCGTGCCTGTGTGAGTTTCCTCCGGGTTCTCCGGTTTCCTCCCACAGTCCAAAAACATGGATCAAGGTCAATTGAATTCTCCAAATTGCCCCATATAGAGTGTGTGTGTGAGTGAGTGTGTGTCCAGCAATAGATTGGCGCCCTGTCCTGGGTGAATCTGCCCAGTGCCTGAAACGTTCTTCCCTGGATGGACATGAGGAACATCCCCCCTTCTAAAGTAGAAGATAACGGATGGAAATTTGACAAAATGACAATTGCGCGTAGACCCAGTGTGCCATATATGGGCGTAACGAAGGGCACGAAATGCAGGACTGCAATGTAAAGCTTTGTAAGTGTAATGTTGCCATCGTGATGAAACCTCCGCATTTCCAGAATTCTTCGAACCCTGACCTCACAGCTCTTTTCCAAATGGGTGAGTAAAAGTTCCATTAAAGAGTAATAAGCCTCTGGTCGTTACACACACCCCCTCCACAAAGTGTGTGTTTCCTGTTCCATCTCTGGTTCTCTCTCTCTCTCTAGCTCTAACTCAGATACTCTTGGCTACTCGACTGCAGATCTAGCACCCTTATAATCCTTCAGGGGATTCCACCATGCAGTGCACTTCCCCAGCCTGTGCACTTTAGTGCTGCAGAGTGCAAGCTTTCAGCTCTGCCTCCATATTTTTGCTAAAGCACGAGTGAGATCAATTCTGATTGCCATCTGTATTCAAAATGACAAATAAATATATATAAACAGTGCGTGAGACACGGTGGCTTAGTGGTTTGCATGTTCTCCTCTCAGCACTAGGGATTCCCGGTTTGAATCCCCATCTGGGTGGAGTTTCCATGTTCTCCCTGTGTCCGCGTGGGGTCCACCGGGTTCTCTGGTTTCCTCCAAAAACATGGATCAAGGTCAATTATTCATCCATCCATTATCTTCTGCTTTATCCTCTATTAGGGTCGTGGGGGGGGGGGGGGGGCTGTTCCCCATGCCCATCCAGGGGAGAACGTTTCGGGCGCTGGGCAGATACACCCAGGACAGGACGCCAATCTATTGCTGGGCACACACTCACTCACACAAACACACTCTATATGGGGCAATTTGGAGAACTCTATTAACTTGATCCATGTTTTCGGACTGTGGGAGGAAACCGGAGAACCCGGAGGAAACCCAAGCGGACACGGGGAGAACATGGAAACTCCATCCAGATGGGGATTCGAACCGTGAATCCCTAGAGCTGAGAGGAGAACATGCTAACCACTAAGCCACCGTGCCGCCCCAATATCTTATCCCAATATCAGACAGTATAAATAGAACCTGTTGGTTCTGGCTGTAACTTTTTGTCATGTACTGTACATCTATCTGCCCTCGGTGTTCAACATGCTTCATATTCCAGCATCCATCCGCAGGTCCAGGCTTGTAATCATACATGTGGAGATAGATAGCTCTAGTTGGTACATTAGAAAGAATGCAGGCCCAAGGCTTAGCTTTAGGTTCTCTGTGTGAGGAGAACGTGAAAAGCTCTTTTCTAATTTTCCTGCGAATGCAGCAGAAACACTCTGTACATATGAACAAAAGTATTAGAACACGATCTCCACTCTGGGGTTTAGTTGAGTTCTATGAAGTCAAGCACCGGTTACACAGCACTGAGAATGCAGTGGAACCCAACCAGGTGGGACGGAACCCCATCTTATCATCTTTAGCTTATACCTATACTAGGGACAGGAACATGGGTTAGTTCCCCATACTTCTTCAGGGGAGAACTTTTTAGGTGATGGGTGAATACACTTAGAACACATTACCAAGCCATTGCTGGACATGGACACACACACACACACACACACATACACTATATAGAAGCAATTTAGAGCAGCCATTGTACCTTAAATCCATGTTTTTGGACTGTGGGAGGAAACCGCAGAACCCGGAGGAAACCCACGCAGACACGGGGAGAACATGGAAACTCCACTCAGATGGGGATTCAAACCCTAAATCCCTAGCACTGAGAGGAGGCACCCTGTCCTGGGTGTATCTGCCCAGCGCCCGAAACGTTCTCCCCTGGATGGGCATGGGGAACCCCCCCACGACCCTAATAGAGGATAAAGTGGAAGATAATGGATGGATGCATTCAAATACGGATCTCACAAACGTTTTGATGAGAACGTTATGATAACATTCAGGAGTTTTCCCCTGGCTTTAGTTTCATTCATCCATCCATTATCTCCCACTTTATCCTCTATTAGGGTCGTGGGGGGGTTCCCCACGCCCATACAGGGGAGAACGTCTTGGGCGCTGGGCAGATACACCCAGGACAGGACATCAATCTATCACTGGGCACACACTTACTCACACAAACACACTCTTTATATGGGGCAATTTGGAGAACTCAATTTTGGACTGTGGGAGGAAACCGCAAAACCCAGAGGAAACCTACGCGGACACGGGGAGAACATGGAAACTCCATCCAGATGGGGATTCGAAACGGGAATCCATAGTGCTGAGAGGAGAACATGCTAAACACTAATCCACCGTGCCATCTATTTCAAGAAGCCCAAAGGACTGGAGTGTATCGCTGGTGTGAGATCTCTCACCTGAGGTATGCACGGTTACAGTACACACACTCCACACACTCCATACTATAGAACACGTGATGTTTGCACAAGTTTCGCTGCTTTCAGGCAGAACCCCCTTCAACCCGCTGCCCCCCCCTTTCCAGCTGTCACTCCCGTCAGGCCTCGTGGCTCCAAACACGCTTTTCAACACTTTCATTTGTCTACAGTATTTAACGCAAACAAAGTCACGACGCGAGGCAAACCATCGACGTGCTCGCTGATTTAACATAGACTTGGATCCCACTGTACAGCTACACGGGGAGGAGGGCTTTGTTCAGGGGGCATAATGCAATTGGTGGGAGAGGGAGGGCATTCTGGGGTAGGGGCGAAGACTTAGCTGGGGCTCTGGGTTTATAGACCATTAGAGGAGTGTTATTAAAGGTCATTAGACTGTACAGAGCTTCATAATGACAGATGAGTTAACGACCAGGTGGCACGGTGTCTTAGTGGTTAGCATGTTCTCCTCTCAGCACTAGGGATTCCCGGTTCGAATCCCAATTTGGGTGGAGTTTCCATGTCCTCCCCGTGTCCGCGTGAGTTTCCGTCAGGTTCTCCGGTTTCTCCAAATTGCCCCATATAGAGAGTGTCTGGGTGAGTGAGTGTATGTCCAGTGATAGAAGAACCAGAAGGAAACCCACACGGACACGGGGATAACATGGAAACTCAACCCAGATCGGGATTCGAACCTGGATCCCCGGCGCTGAGAGGAGAACATGCTAACCACTACACCACCCTCCTTCTAAACATCCATCCATTATCTTCCGCTTTATCCTCTATTAGGGTCACGGGGGGGTTCCCCCTGCTCATCCAGGGGAGAACGTCTCGGGCGCTGGGCAGATACACCCAGGACAGGACGCCAATCTATTACTGGACACTCACACACACACAGAGACACACTCTATATGGGGCAATTTGGAGAACTCAACTGACCTTAATCCATGTTTTTGGACTGTGGGAGGAAACCGGAGAATCCGGAGGAAACCCACGCGGACACGGGGAGGACATGGAAACTCCACCCAGATTGGGATTCGAACCGGGAATCCCTAGTGCTGAGAGGAGAACATGCTAACCACTAAGCCACCGTCTAAACATAACTATTTATTGAAATGCTAGGTTTTTACTTTTGTTCTCTTTCCCTTCACCCTTTAGAGATGAAGATGTGTGTGTGTGTGTGTGTGTGTGTGTGTGTGTGTGTGTGTGTGTGTGTGTGTGTGTGTGTCTTCTCTTACAGTTGGCTGCCTCTGTAACGCTGACCCAGCTTCGCCCAGCGTAGCTTGTCTGGCGTGTCGCTCTCTCGTGTCTGCCTCTCCCAATCACATCCACTCACATCCAGCTCTTTTCCTCTCCACTAACCACGGCGTCTGCTTTAATGTCTACAGACTCCACCTCATCACACACAGCCGTGAAGACCCACGATGAGAGAACCACTAAACGGTACCTTTTATACTGAACAGCTCTGAGTGAGAGTCAGTGTGTGTCATGAAACGGGTTCAAAAGTTATACTGGCTGAATAATAATCATCATCATTCATCCATCCATTATCTTCCGCTTTATCCTCTATTAGGGTCGCGGGGGGTTCCCCATGCCCATCCAGGGGAGAACGTTTCGGGCGCTGGGCAGATTCACCCAGGACAGGGCGCCAATCTATCACTGAGCACACACTTACTCACACAGACACAATTGGAGAATTGGGGCAATTTGGAGAATTCAATTGACCTTGATCCATGTTTTTGGACTGTGGGAGGAAACCGGAGAACCCGGAGGAAGCCCACGCGGACACGGGGACAACATGGAAACTCCACCAAGTTTGGGATTCGAACCGGGAATCCCGAGTGCTGAGAGGAGAACATGCTAACCACTAAGCCACCGTGCCACCCATAATAATAATAACAATAATAATAATAAAAATGGCGGCACGGTGGCTTAGTGGTTAGCACGTTCGCCTCTCAGCGCTAGGGATTCCCGGTTCGAATCCCCATCTGGGTGGAGTTTCCATGTTCTCCCCGTGTCTGCGTGGGTTTCCTCCGGGTTCTCCGGTTTCCTCCCACAGTCCAAAAAAATGGATCAAGTCAATTGAGTTCTCCAAATTGCCCCATATAGAGTGTGTCTGTGTGAGTGAGTGTGTGCCCAGCGATGGATTGGCGTCCTGTCCTGGGTCTATCTGCCCAGCGCCCGAGACGTTCACCCCTGGATGGGCATGGGGAACCCCCCCACGACCCTAATAGAGGATAAGCGGGAGATAATGAATGAATGAATGAATAATAATAATAATAATAATAATAATAACAATAATAATAATAATAATCCATCCATCCATTATCTTCCACTCTATCCACTATCAGGGTCGCGCGCGTGTGCGTGCGTGCGCGGGGGGGGGGGTCTCCATGCCTATCCAGGGGAGAACATTTCAGGTGCTGGGCAGATACACCAGGACAGGACGCCAATCTATTACTGGACACACACTCACTCACACAGACACACACTCTATATGGGGCAATTTGGAGAACTCAATTGACCTTGATCCATGTTTTTGGACTGTGGAAGAAAACCGGAGAACCGGGAGGAAACCCACGTCGACACGGGGAGAACATGGATTATGTGGGTTTAAGGGGTTAATGTGGGAAGGCATGTTCGGTTCATTGTTTGTCACATCTAAAAATGTGAAATTGAAAAACCTGGATTCAAGGTGAACTGGCTCTTCTAAATTGCCCCTATAGAGTGTGTGTGTGCCCAGTGATGGATTGGCGGATGGTAGATACATGTTTATATAGAATTGTATGTTTTTTTGGACTTTGTTCCACTCTTTCTGTACAACATCTGTATAAAGCACCACATTCCTGTTGGTTCCTGTTGGTTCCTTTATTTAGTGAGGGAATTAGCTGTTCTAAATTGCCCCTACAGAGTGTGTGTGCCCAGTGATTGATTGGTGATTGATGTTTTTTTGGACTATGTTCCACTCTTTCTGTACAACATCTGTATAAAGCACCACATTCCTGTTGGTTCCTGTTAGTTCCTTTATTTAGTGAGGGTTAAAGTGTGAAGGCAAGTTCAGTTCAGTGTTTGTGACCTCAAAAAATGTGATATCCAAAAATGTGACATTCAAAAACCTGGATTCAAGGTGAATTGGCTCTTGTAAATTGCCCATATAGAGTGTTTATGTGCACGGTGATGGACTGGCGCCAGAACGCTTGTCTCATTCTCACAGAGAACTTAATAAGCTGCTGTTGCCAGAACATCCAGCTACAGATTGAATTTTGGAGGAGATCCAACAGAACGTAGAGCACAGAGAGGAAGCAGTACGAGCCCAATTTAACATCACACATCCTCAATTGTTAGAATGAAACATCAGGGCATAGAGGATTAAAGTGGATTAGTGGTTAGCATGTTCTCCTCTCAGCACTAAGGGATTCCCGGTTCGAATCCCCATCTGGGTGGAGTTTCCATATTCTCCCTGTGTCTGTGTGGGTTTCCTCCCACAGTCTAAAAACATGGGTCAAGGTCAATTGAGTTCTCCAAATTGCCCCATGTAGAGTGTGTCTGTGTGGGTGAGTGTGTGCCCAGTGATAGATTGGCGTCCTGTCCTGCCCTGTATCTGCCCAGCGCCCGAATTGTTCTCCCCTGGATGGGCATGGGGAACCCCTCCCCCCTCGCAACCCTAATATAGGATAAAGATGATGGATGGATGGATGGATGGAAATGCCCATATAGAGTGTGTGTGATACATGTTTGTATAGAGTTGTGTAATTTTTTGGACAACGTTCCACTCTTTTTGTATAACACCTGTATAAGGCTTGTGTATGTGTTTAGTGATGGATTGGCACCCGACTTATGCACCCAGGACAGAACGCCAATCTATCATTAGGCTCACACTCACTCACAGACACACACACGCACACTCCATACAGTGGCAATTTAGAGCAGCAAAATCACCTTAAATCCACCTTTTTAGATGTTACAAACACTGCACTGCTCCTGCCTTCTCACATCAACCCCTGCAAACCCACTAAATCCACTAGGAAACAGAAATGTGTTTTTTTATACAAAAAATACAAAAAAAAATACAAAAAAATCTAAAAAAAAAAAACGATTTTTCTTTGGACTACGATCCAATATTGTACTAAACAATATTGTCCAAAGAAAAATCACAAAAACTGTAATTCTATACAAACAACAAACACAAATGTGCAGCTAAGATGTTCTGAATCTTTATGAACACAGCTGTTGGGTTATATGGGGAAAAAAAACGCGTTTGTGAGTGCTGTAGCTGTACACAGTAAAGTCTGAACCGTACAGGATGTGACATTCCTGAAAAGCTTCAGCCCAGTTACTCTGGGAGACGGAACCACGTGGAACCCATAAAACTAGAACCCTGATGTATGGCTTCTCAAAAATCTACATTCAAGAGTTAAATGTTCCTGAAGGTGATTAGCAGCTTAAAGAATGGGATAACTACATGCAATATCCATCCATCCATTATCTTCTGCTTTATCCTCTATTAGGGTCGTAGGGGGGGGAGGGGTTCCCCATGCCCATCCAGGGGAGAACATTTCAGGTGCTGGGCAGATACACCCAGGACAGGGTGCCAATCCATCGCTGAACATGCAATATATATATATTCATTCATCCATCCATTATCTTCTGCTTTATCCTCCATTAGGATCGTGGGGGAGGTTCCTCATGCCCATCCAGGAGAGAACGTTTCGGGCACTGGGCAGATACACCCAGGACAGGGCGCCAAACTACCACTGGGCACACACTTACTCACACAGACACACTCTAAATGGGGCAATTTGGAGAAATCAATTCACCTTGATCCATGTTTTTGGACTGTGGGAGGAAACCCACGCGGACAAGGGGAGAACATGGAAACTCCACCCAGATTGGGATTCGAACCTGAATCCCTAGTGCTGAGAGGAGAACATGCTAACCACTAAGCCACCATACCGCCTATATATATAATATATATATATTATCCTTTAATCCTATACTA
>JAFMOD010000056.1:971804-984219 GCA_019802435.1 Corydoras maculifer | reverse complement strand
AGAGGACACCCAGAGGCAATTTCGAGCAGCCGATTCACCTTGAATCCATATTTTTCAATTGTGGAAGGTAAAAAAAAAAACACCCAGGCACGAGGAGGACATGAAATTCCACCCAGAAAAAATAAACTCCACACACTGAGAATGGAACCTGGTTCCCCAGCGCTGACACGCCACCATGCCGGTGCTTAGAGGAGGACAGCTGACCATTAAGCCACCATGCCGCCCAGAGGCAATTTAGAGCAGCCAATTCACCTTGAATCCATGTTTTTGGACCATCGGAGAAAACCAAGAAACCCGAACATGGAAACTCCACCCAAATCGGGATTCGAACCTGGATTCCTAGTGCTAAGAGGACACCCAGAGGCAATTTAGAGCAGCCGATTCACCTTGAATCCATATTTTTTAATTGTGGAAGGTAAAAAAAAAAACCCACCCAGGCACGAGGAGGACATGAAATTCCACCCAGAAAAAATAAACTCCACACACACTGAGATTGGAACCTGGACCCCCAGCGCTGCCACATGCCACCCCACCCTTTAATCTGTAATCTGTAATCTCTCATCTGTAATCTGGCAGCAGGAGTCGTTTAGGGAATGGAACCGTGGAGCACCTGTGGTCCCTTGATGGACAACCAAGCTGGCGAACAAAGGTTCGGGTTCCACTGAGGAACATGAAGGAACCTCTGTGAAAAGCAGCATTAGCACCAAAATCCCTCACATCATCCGATTAGAGCTCATAAAGGAAACATAACGGGCTTAAGAACGACGGACACCTACGTGCCGTCCCCAACCACGTGACCATCCGCGGCTCGCTCTGCATACCATTAAAGCGATGGAGGCCGAGCGAGCGGCGACGCCGTGCGGGTTCGAACCTGGTCCGCTGCAGCAGGCACCAGCTACACGAACCTATCCGCTTTAACAGACCATAATAATAGCAAATAAAAGCAAATAAACGCCTTAAATGAGGAGAAGCCGTGGGTTCGAGGCGCAGCGTTTATTATGAGGGTCTATTATGAGCGTCTGCGGCGCGCGGCTTTGTGGCGTGTATTCCAAAAAAAAAACATAAACACCAACCAATCGACGTCGATTTTATAAATACCACAATAAAGGAATTTATCCTATGATAAAACATCACGATTAATAAATCAATCCTAGAAAACAGGTCAAGAGGGACGAGCGCCCAATGGGAGTGGAATGCCATTAGAAATACCGTTACACCGCCGGCCACATCTCTTCTAATAACCAGCCCGACGAGCCGGATTCTGCATTATGGTCTCGTCCGCATGCCATGTCCACGTCCTTTAATAATCCCGTCCTAATTCCGATTAGCAGTTTTATTTGGAGGGCAGGCCGGGCGGTGTTTGACTTCATGCACAAATCAAGCCCCGATTCCCCCGAAGCCAGCCCGCTCACGTAGCCAGCGGCGTGTTTTACCCTCCCAGCTCCCGAAAAGCAAGAAAATGGGGCGAGCAACACGTTATTATTCTGGAAAGCGCGAACAGGGGACTCACCTGCGCTTCCGACGGCGTTATTGTCTCTGCAGCTGCAATCGCGCACTGACGCGGCTGTCTGCACTTCCCACGGCGCCCTGGCGGCCCAGGGGGCGCTGTGGAGCCGCCTCGGCGCCGTTCCAAATGGCTCGTCTTCACTACTCTCCTAGCACACTAGGTAGTACATTTCAAAAGCAGAAAACAGATCGATTCTCTTTTGTGATGCTGTGATGTGTGTAAAATATTTCATTCATGTTAATAGTGAGGCGGCACAGTGGCTTAGTGGTTTAGCATGTTCTCCTCTCAGCACCAATCTGAGTGGAGTTTCCATGTTCTCCCCGTGTCCGCGTGGGTTTCCTCCGGCTTCTCCGGTTTCCTCCCACAGTCCAAACACATGGATCAAGTCAATTATATTCTTCAAATTGCCCCATATAGAGTGTGTGTGTGTGAGTGAGTGTGTGCCCAGCGATAGATTGGTGCCCTGTCCTGGGTGTATCTGCCCAGCACCCGAAAGGTTCTCCCCTGGATGGGCATGGGGAACTCCCCCTTTATAGGATAAAGCGGAAGATAATAGATGGATGGATAGATGTTAATAGGGATTAGAGCTGTTTAAGATTAATAATCAGAAGTTAATACCTCTCTTCTCATCATATTATCTTCCACTTAATACTATTAATAGATTTTACTCTGTTCTAATGGTCAATAGTACCCCCACAGAGCAGGGGTTATTTGGTTGGTGCATTATTCCTATCCCAGCAGTGTCACTGAGGTGGAGGAATGAAACTCCAGCAGCACTGCTGCACTAAAACCCCCTCACCACATCAGTGTCACTGCAGAACTGACAATAAACAATCCACCACCCAAATGATACCTGTTCTGTCAATAGAGAACAGAGAACCAACAGGGGACTAACAACAAGAACACAGATGGACTACAGTCTGTAATTATAAAAGTAAGTGGAGGAAATGTACAATAGAGCAGGACGGGGGCTTGTCCAAAGTTTGGGACATTAATCATAATCCACTTTTAAATATGCAAATTAATTCCTAAACACAAATTTTGGCAACATTTGTAATTGTATTGCAGTTAAAACTTATAAAGTCTTTAAAACCATGTGTATTAAGGGCTGGGAGTGTCATTTGGCAAATTACATATACCGTTAATGTTTTTAAGAAAGTCTTTCTGCTTTGATTCTAACATAACACTTGTTTGCATTTATAACTATTACCACTGTACACTATACACTTAATACACCTTTGTCCTACGGCATGTACAAGTCCATAGTGTTAAAATAGTTCCAGGTTCCCTTTATTCTTTCTCATTAACGCTCATATATAAGGTCTGCATTTCACGAGTCTGAGAATGTTATGTACAGCCTGAAGGTCCCATGAGCTTTAGCCATGGCCCGTGAGAACACAAGGGTTCACCAGCGTTACTCGTCCCTAACACATGTTTTCATTTTGGAAAATAGCCCAGAAAAACATCTGCTGGCTAATTTTCCTACGCTTCAGAAAAGAGTTCTGTTAAGGTTTTCCTTCTGGTCACTTATGGGTTTGCCCTGGCCAGGCTGTAAAGGGGTGAGGTAATAAAGGCAGCTCACTAATATTCAACCCTTGAAATGCCGAAACCAATTAATAGTGTAAAAGTTTACAAAAAACAAATACAGAAAGCATTATTTAAATATAATGTCATCATAATAACAGTGTTTTATAAATATGTTTAAATATGGGGCTTAATATGGCCAAAGAACAGTCCACAATAGAACTGTGATGGTTTTGAGCATTAAATACCATGGTTGCCCAGTAGAGGCCAGTGTAGCACATGACATCATCCGAGAACCATCTGGAACGTGATGTCATGAAACCAGGTTTTAGATGACATGTTGGATTCATGGATTCATGTGTCTGAACATGAATTTGTACGGAAACATTCTCAGGAATTACTGTAGTGAGATCTACAGCTCATAGTGGTTATTATAATAACATTATAATTATAATATTATAATAACATGGTTAACAAGGCGGCACGGTGGCTTAGTGGTTAGCATGTTCTCCTCTCAGTGCTGGGGATTCCCGGTTCAAATCCCAATCTGGGTGGAGTTTCCATGTTCTCTCCGTGTCCGTGTGGGTTTCCCCCGGGTTCTCCGGTTTCCTTCCACAGTCCAAAAACATGGATCAAGGTCAATTAATTCATTCATTATCTCCCGCTTATCCTCTATTAGGGTCGCGGTGGGGTTCACCATGCCCATCCAGGGGAGAACGTTTCAGGCACTGGACAGATACACCCAGGACAGGGCGCCAATCTATCACTGGGCACACACTCACTCACACAGACACACTCTATATGGGGCAATTTGGAGAACTCAATTGACTTGATCCATGTTTTTGGACTGTGGGAGGAAACCGGAGAACCTGGAGGAAACCCACGCAGACACGGGGAGAACATGGAAACTCCACCCAGATGGGGATTCGAACCGGAAATCCCTAAAGCTAAGAGGCGAACGTGCTAACCACTAAGCCACCGTGCCGCCACAATAATAATAATAATAATAATAATAATAATAATAATAATAATAATAATAATAATAATTAAAAAAAAAAGTTTCAGAGAATAAAACAAGACAAATAAGTTCATACTGTAAGCACATGGACAATTTAATAACCACAGTCACACGAGACATCTGATCCTGTGACTCGACACATCTTTATATAGTTCATGATGTCATTAGGTCAGTTTCTGTAAACATATACAACTGCAAAACAGAAAATTAACATATTAATTCTAATTAAAATTCTATTTATCTACATAAAAAAGATATTACAGTAAACATGTTTATGATGAGGAGGCAGCACATGGCTTTTAGAGATGTTCTCCGTATCCGCGGTGGTTTCCCCTGGGTTCATGGTTTTTCTTTTACAATCCAAAAACATGGATTCAAGGTAAATTGGCTGCATTATATTGTCCCTATATAGTTTGTGTGTGTGTGTGTGTGTGTGTGTGTGTGTGTGTGTGTGTGTGTTCTCCCCGTGTCCACGTGGGTTTCCTAAGGGTTCTCCGGTTTTCTCCCACAGCCCAAAAAGCTGTGAATTAAGGTCAATTTAATTCTCCAACTTGCCCTATATAGAGTGTGACTGTGTGAGTAAGTGTGTGCCCAGCGATAGATTGGCACCCTGTCCTGGGTGTATCTGCCCAACGCTCTAGTCGTTCGTTATATCTTCGTTAAATCCACAAGTGTATTATAATGTAATGTGACTCTCATCTTATTATCTTCCACTAGGTTTGTAGGGGGGGGGGGTCCATCCCCATCAAGGTGAAAGGGCAGATACACTCAGGAGAAGCTGCCAATCTTTTGCTGGGCACACACTCACTCACAAAGACGCACACTATATGGGGGCAATTTTGATAGGTGCAATTAGAGCACCCAATTCACTTTGCATTTTGAATTGTAGGAGGAAATTGGAGAACACGAAGAAAACCCTCTTGGACACGTTGAGAACATGGAAACTCCACCCAGATGAGGATTCAAACCTGGATCCACACAGCTGAGAGATAAACGTGCTGACTGCATCACCACCACACCGTCCTTGTAAAGTGACTAAGGTGAGTTTTGTTATCAGCATCTCAAAATACTTAAGCTCCTCCCCAAGTGTTTTTTTTATTTTTTAAAGAACCTTATAGAACTACATCCATCCATACATTATCTTCTGCTTTATCCTCTATTAGGGTTCCAGAGAATGTTTCAGGTGCTGGGCAGATACACCGTTTCAGGACGCCAATCTATCACTTGGGCTCACACTCACTCACACAGACACACTCTATATGGGGCAATTTGGAGAACTCAGTTGACTGTTGCACTCACTTATCTAGGGATTAAAGCGGCTGCGCATTAGAAGCGCAGAGCCGTCGTGCTCTAACGCGCTGAAGGGAGCCAGGCACGCAGGTAGCAGGGAAACGGAATTTATTAAAGGTGTAGGAACACCACAAAACAAAGGTAACGGACGAGTGAACATAAGGGTAAATACGACGTGCACAAAGGACAGGGAATGAAGGAAATGAATACAAACGAAATCCGACCACGTGCACAACACAACCAATCAACAGAAAGAGATAATTAACTAAACTAAATACCGTCAGTGAAAGTAAACTAACAGACATAGAACAGGTGCCCTAGGCACCTGTTTCATTGACCTTGGTCCATGTTTTTGGACTGTGAGAGGAAACCAGAGAACCCGGAGGAAACCCACGCAGACACGGGGAGAACATGGAAACTTCACCCAGAATGGACTTATACGTCGATCTACTTGTATTATCTTGAAGTACTGAGGCAGATTACCTGAGTCGTCTGTTTATTCCGCCATGATGGTTTTTATAAAAGCTGGAACAAAAAAAGATGCACAGTATGTTAGAACTTTGTGGGAACCTCAGGTGGTTTTGTTGTTATAAACAGTCACAACACCTTCATAATTGATGTAGCCGTTCGTCTCCTCTTGTCCAGCCAGCACTTGGTCAACTTCGGTTAACGTTAGTTTCTCCCCTGTGAACCAACACGGAGCTGAGTACATTTTGTAGTATTTACATTACATTTACATTTTCATTACAATTACATTTGCATTACATTTACATTTACATTACATTTACATTGCCCCATATAGAGTGTGTCTGTGTGAGTGAGTGTGTGTCCAGTGATAGATTGGCGCCCTGTCCTGGGTGTATCTGCCCAGCGCCCGAAACATTCTCCCCTGGATGGGCATGGGGAACCCCCCCCCATGCCTATATATATATATATATATAGGGCGGCACGGTGGCTTAGTGGTTAGCACGTTCGCCTCTCAGCACTAGGGATTCCTGGTTCGAATCCCCATCTGGGTGGAGTTTCCATGTTCTCCCCATGTCTGCGTGGGTTTCCTCCGGGTTCTCCGGTTTCCTCCCACAGTCCAAAAACATGGATCAAGTTAATTGAATTCTCAAAAATTGCCCCATATAGAGTGTGTCTGTGTGAGTGAATGTGTGCCCAGCGATAGATTGGCGCCCTGTCCTGGGTCTATCTGCCCAGCACCCGAAACATTCTCCCCTGGATGGGCATGGGGAACCTCCCCATGACCCTAATAGAGGATAAAGTGGAAGATAATGAATGAATGAATAAATAAATATATATATATATATATATATTTTTTTTAATTTATTTATGGTGGTTTAGTGGTTAGCATGTTCTCTTCTTAGCACTAGGGATTCCCGGTTCGAATCCCCATCTGGGTGGAATTTCCATATTCTCCCTGTGTCTGCGTGGGGAGAACATGGAAAATATATATTCATATATATATATATATATATATATATATATATATATGTATATATATGTATATGTGTGTGTGTGTGTGTGTGTGTGTGTGTGTGTGTGTGTGTGTATATATTATGTGCTAAAGGGGCAGAGTAGAGATTTTTTTAAATAAAAAAATATATATATAGACTATGCATTGGTGTCCCACATTGTCCCACACAAACATAGTCTTTGTCCCACATCTGGTGAATTGGAATCTGGTCACCCTAAATGCAGTAAAACACAGACGATGCTTTCAATGAGGTGTGGTTCTAACCAAGGGACGCCAGCACTTGGCGTAGTTCGGCGCTGTTAACAGTGCCATTTCCTTCCTTGTCAAAGACACGCAGTCCCTCCACAAAGTCCTCGTAGGTTCCATTCTTTGAGGTTCTTGTGATTTGCTGGAACATGGGCAGGAACGTTTGGAAATCGATCAGTTTGGAGTCCAGCTCTAAAGCACAGTGAGCAGAAACACAACTGTGTTAAAGAAGCAACAGCGTGTTTGTGGCACGGCATGCTGGGAAATATGTGCATGCTGGACCCGATCACATGAGACGGAACCACAAAAGAAAGATTGATCCATCTTATCTCATCTCATTATCTTCCGCTTTATCCTCTATTAGGGTCGCAGGGTTCCCCGTACCCATCCAGGGGAGAACGTTTTGGGCGCTGGGCAGATACACCCAGGACAGGGTGCCAATCCATCACTGGGCAGACACTCACTAACACAAACACACTCTATATGGGGCAATTTGAAGAACTCAATTGACTTGATCCATGTTTTTGGACTGTGGGAGGACACCAGAGAACCTGGAGGAAACCCACGCGGACACGGGGAGAACATGGAAACTCCACCCAGATGGGGATTTTAACCGGAAATCCCTAGTGCTGAGAAGAGAACATGCTAATCACTAAGCCACCGTGCTGCCCTGATTTATCTTATCTCATCTCATTATCTTCTGCTTAATCCTTTACTAGATATTAGGGTCACGGGGGGGGGTTCCTCATGCCCATCCAGGGGAGAACATTTCGGGCGCTGGGCAGATACACCCAGGACAGGGCGCCAATCTATCGCTGGGCACACACTCACTCACACAGACACACTCTATATGGGGCAATTTACAGCAGCCATATTTCTTACACCTCCTCAAAATTCCAAAGTGGTTTTACCCCCTTAGTTCTTTTTGATTTTTAGAGAACCTATTATTTATAGGCAGCAATGGGTTGGCACCCTGTACTGGGTGTATCTCCCCAGTGCCCGAAACGTTCTCCTCTGGATTGGCATTGGGAACCTCCCTGCGACCCTAATAGAGGATAAAGCGGAAGATTATGGATGGGTATTATTTATAGGAAGGAGCGGCATGGTGGCTTATTGGTTAGCATGTTCTCCTCTCAGCACTAGGGATTCCCGGTTCGAAACATAGATCAAGGTCAATTGAATTCTCCAAATAGCCCCCTATAGAGTGTGTTTGTGTGTGTCTGTGTGTCCAGCGATAGATTGGTGTCCTGTCCTGGGTGTATCTGCCCAACGCCCAAAACGCTCTCCCCTGGATGGGCATGGGGAACCCCACCATGACCCTAATAGAGGATAAAGTGAAAAATAATGGATGGATGAGTATTATTTATAGGTACTAGGTTAATGGAGGGGTTTCCACAGGAGAACATTTTGGGCGAGAGAGATTTACCCAGGACAGGCAACCAATCCTTGCTGAGCACAACCTCACTCACACAGACACACACACCGTATAGGGGCAACTTAGAGCAGCCGGTGGAAAGCTTAAATCCATGTTGGAAAACCAAGAGAAAACACATGGACACAGATGGAAACTCCACCCAGATTGGGATTCGAACTAAGATGCCCCCCTAGCGGTGAGAGGCGGACAAGCCTTTCTTCAGCTTTATCCTCTACTAGGGTCGTGGGGGCGGCGTTCCCCATGCCCATCCAGGTGAGAAAGTTTTGGGCGCTGGGCAGATACACCCAGGACAGGACCCCCCCTCCCCTATTATTAATATATTGCTTAACTTTAGATTGAGGCGGCACGGTGGCTTAGTGGTTAGCACATTCGCCTCTCAGCGCTAGGGATTGGGTCTATCTGCCCAGCGCCCGAGACGTTCTCCCCTGGATCGGCATGGGGAACCCCACCGTGACCCTAATAGAGGATAAGCAGAAGATAATGAATGAATGAATGAACTTTAGATTGTTCAATTTCAAAGCTACGTAGTGTTTCTTTCTTGGAATGATGTCATGTAATGTTTTCGAGGTGTTTAAGAGCATACTGATACCTTTAATCCCCTCCTTGTTCACATTTACTTGAAAGACATGTCGTCTGAAGTTATTAGAACCCAAACTTAGCAGAGCAGCTGTGGCTGTGTGACCCTCCTGAGGTTTGAGCTCATAACCACTTCATTTAAGAGCACATACCTTTCAGCAACTAACAACTCGGGGGATTGTGTCTAAAATTGCAATTCAGTAACACAACAAAACTTCATTTTATAATTCCATCCATCCAACTATATATCTTCACCTTTATCCTCTAATAGGGTCGTGGGGGGTTCCTCATACCCATCCACCTAGGACAGGGTGCCAATCTATCACTGGGCACACACTCACTATCACATACACACTCTACCATGCCATGCCATCCATTATCTTCCGCTTTATCCTCTACTAGGGTCATGGGGGGGTTCCCCATGCCCATCCAGGGAATAACATTTCGGGCGCTGGGCAAATACAGCCAGGACAGGATGCCAATCTATCACTGAGCACACACTTACTCACACACACACACTCTATATGGGGCAATTTGGAGAATTCAATTGACTTTGATCCATGTTTTTGGACTGTGGGAGGAAACCGGAGAACCCGGAGGAAACCCAGACAGACACAGGGAGAACATGGAAACTCCACCCAGATTGGGATTGGATCCAGGAATCCCTGAGAGGAGAACATGCCAACCACTAAGCCTCTCATGCTATAATTGTAAAATTTAAAACCTTCTTTCAACGTGAGCATATCCAGGTTTCTTCACTTATTTAAACGTTTTTTAGTTGGACTCACCCTCAGGCTTCGCCGTGCCCAGAACTCTGCGGATCTCTGCGTTAGTGGGATTTAAACCCAATGCCCTCATCACATTTCCACACTGTGACAGGGAGATCTCCCCTGCAGGAGTTTTAGAAAACAGCAGGAAGACGTCTCTGAAGTCTGTAGAGTTTATAACAAACACTGAATAAATAACAGGGTTCTGTCGGGTTCCGTCTCCAAAAGAACTTTAATAAAACGCATTCTGTTACCTTCTATTTGATCAGGACTGAAGTCAATCTGAACAGAGAGGAGATCATTAGGATGCAGCAACGTCAGCATTTCAGATAATGAGCAGCCAAACGCACGTTACATTGTGTTCAGACAGTTATTGGGTTAGCGGTTAGCACGTCTGTCTCTCAGCGCTGGGGATCCGGGTTCGAATCCCAATCAGGATACTTTTACATTTACATTTAGTCGTTCAGTAGACACTTTTATCCAAAGCGACTTACAAATGAGGGCGGCACGGTGGCTTAGTGGTTAGGGTGTTCTCCTCTAAGCATTAGGGATTCCCGGTTCGAATCCCCATCTGGGTGGAGTTTCCATGTTCTCCCCGTGTCTGCGTGGGTTTTCTCCGGGTTCTCCGGTTTCCTCCCACAGTCCAAAAACATGGTTGAAGGTCAATTGAATTCTCAAAATTGCTCCATATAGAGTGTGTCTGTGTGAGTGAGTGTCTGCCCAGCGATGGATTGGCGTCCTGTCCTGGGTCTATCTGCCCAGCACCCGAGACGTTCTCCCCCGGATGGGCATGAGGAACCCCACCGCGACCCTAAAAGAGGATAAAGCGGAAGATAATGCATGGATGAATGAATGAATATATATAAAGCCGGCGGCAAGATGGCTTAGTGGTTGGCATGTTCTCCTCTCAGCACTAGGGATTCCCGGTTCGAATCCTCATCTGGGTGGAGTTTCCATGTTCTCCCTGTGTCCGCGTGGGTTTCCTCCTCGTTATCCGGTTTCCTCCCACAGTCCAAAAACCCTAATAGATGGATCAAGGTCAATTGAATGGATCAAGGTCTATTGAATTCTCCAAGTTGCCCCATATAGAGTGTGTTTGTGTGAGTGTGTGTGTGCCCAGCGATAGATTGGCGCCCTGTCCTGCCCAGTATCTGCCCAGCGCCCGAGACATTCTCCTCCCCCCCGCGACCCTAATAGAGGATGAAGCGGAAGATGGTTGGATGGACTTACAAATGAGAACACTACAAGTCAGAAGCCCCCCCTGCACCCCACCTTTTTTTTATAGTAATTTTTTTTCTTCAACAGGTGTTTGCTACAAAGATGCGTCTGCAGTAGTTTCTTAAAAATGCCGAGTGACTCCGCCTTACAGACAGAGTAGGGAAGATGGTTTCACCATTTTGGTCCCAGGTCCACTGAAGTTACCAATGTGGGTCCTTGAGCAAGACCCTTAACCCTCATTGCTCCAGGGATGTTGTGATGAACCCTGTGCTCACCTTGTAAGTCGCTTTGGATAAAAGCGTCCAATAAATGACCAAATGTAAATTTTGCAGTGCTGAACACCACGGAGTGAGAATGAGCTCCTCGGTGAGGTGGAACCTCCAGGCGGCAATCATCACTGGGTCGAAGTGAAAGAGCCGGAGTGTATTTTAAAAATATAGAGTGAAGGTAAGAGGGGACAGATCCAGAGATTGTCCTGTAGGTCAGAGTCGGTGTCTTGTACTGAATGCAGCAGCTACAGGGAGCCAATGGAGAGACTTCCATGTTCCAAATTGCTTTTCCCTGGGTTCCCCGGGTTTAATCCCACAGTCCAAATACATACATATAATGTGAATTGACTGCTCTAAATGGAGTGACAGAGTCTGCCTGGGGCCCTGTATGGGCATGTAAACCCTCCTGCGACCCTATAGCGGATTAAGCCATCAAGATGATTGATGGATGGACTTACAAGGACTCTAATTGAATGGTTATGGTTACAGCCTTGATACAACACTTCTGGAGCAATGAGGGTGAAGAGACTTACTAAAGCACCCACAATGACTCAAGGTTTCAAGTTCATGTCATTTATTTATAGAGCGCTTATTGCAACAGTATATTGTCACAAAGCAGCTTTACAGAATGAAAAGCCTTTAAACCCCCAAAGAGCAAGATGAAGCGACAGTGGCAAGAAAAAACTCCCTTTTATGTTGTTATTCAAGGAAGAAACCTTGTGAGGACCAAGACTCAGTGGAGGACTCATGCTCAAGGTCTCAAGGTTTAAAATCCAACATCCTAACCACTGAGCTACCAAACCTTTAAGGACCCCTTAGTTTGGGCACAGCTTCTTATTGCTCTATCGGTTTATTTTTTGTTATATGTTCTTGTTGTTGTTAGTCCCCTGTTGGTTCTCTGTTCTCTATTGACAGAACAGGTATCATTTGGGTGGTGGATTGTTTATTGTCAGTTCTGCAGTGACACTGATGTGGTGAGGGGGTTTTAGTGCAGCAGTGCTGCTGGAGTTTCATTTCTCCACCTCAGTGACACTGCTGGGATAGGAATAATGCACCAACCAAATAACCCCTGCTCTGTGGTGCTA
>JAFMOD010000056.1:958600-970915 GCA_019802435.1 Corydoras maculifer | reverse complement strand
TTAGTCCCCTGTTGGTTCTCTGTTCTCTATTGACAGAACAGGTATCATTTGGGTGGTGGATTGTTTATTGTCAGTTCTGCAGTGACACTGATGTGGTGAGGGGGTTTTAGTGCAGCAGTGCTGCTGGAGTTTCATTTCTCCACCTCAGTGACACTGCTGGGATAGGAATAATGCACCAACCAAATAACCCCTGCTCTGTGGTGCTACTATTGGGGTTCTGACCATTAGAACAGAGTAAAAGGGACATACACTATCTGATAAATAGATGATAAAGCGAGAGATAATGAATAAATTAATATATTAATTTCATATAACATTTAAAATTCATTCATTTTGCTTATAGGTTTTTAAAAAATGCTGTTTTATATGTAATGTATATAAGTATATATATATATATATATATATATATATAATAAACCAATTTATTAAGCATCACATTTGTACAAAAATTAGACAATAAGACAAAATGTGTTTACAAAATTCCTTTAAATGGCAAAGAGTTGACGCCAAAACCCCAAAATGTGTTTGATTCTGTAAAAACATATACATTATAAAGGATGTTAAAACTTTTTCACATGTTGTGCTAAATTTAAAGAGTAAATAAAAATATATAAATAAATTATATAAATTATATTATAAATGATATTAATTATATAAATAAAAAAAATAAAAATAAAAAACTTAAAATAGTGCTAAATGATAAAGGATAAAGCGGAAGATAATGAATGAATGAAGGAATGAGCGCTAAATAAGGAAAATGATTTATGTGTGATCTGATGTGAGGAACTCACCTTGACGGAACATGCGTTCTGGTTCGGTCCTGGTGCTGAGCTCGTCTCTGGCTTTGGAATTGTGGTTACTGATGGAACCTCTGTTTTTCCGCTTTTGGAAGCCATGGATGATAATTATTAGTTTAATTGTGAACAGTATGCGCACAATCAGGAGAACACAATCAGGAGCTCGTTCTGATAAACAGCTAGAATGTCCCGTGGTTATATACTCAGGGTTCTCCATCAAAGCCTCAGCAGGTGCTCCACAGTCTACATTATTGCCCCGGGTTCTAAAAGTGGAAAGAGATCCCCATGGGTCCCGGCAACTTCACACAGGCCCCCATCTTCATCCCCAACTGTTATGTTATAACCCTGATATTTTGGCATAAAGGTTCAGTCTGTTCTTTTCAGTCTCCGCCATTAAGTCTGTTTTAAGTGAATTATGGTCATTTAATTTATCAAATGGATTTATTTACAGTACTGTGTGAAAGGTAAAGGCTTCTGTATGAACTAATTCCATTAATATATTCATACATTCATTATCTTCTGCTTCATCCTCTATTAGGGTCGCGGTGGGGTTCCCCATGCCCATCCAGGGGAGAACGTCTCGGGCGCTGGGCAGATAGACCCAGGACAGGACGCCAATCCATCGCTGGGCACACATTCACTCACACAGACACACTCTTTATGAGGCAATTTTTTTTGAGAATTCAATAAACTTGATGCATGTTTTTGGACTGGAAGGAAACCGGAGACCCCGAAGGAAACCCACGCAAACACGGGGAGAACATGAAAACTCCACCCAGATAGGGATTCGAACCGGGAATCCCTAGCGCTGAGAGGCGAATGTGCTAACCACTAAGCCACCGTGCCGCTCCATTACTATACTATTATTATTATTATTAGGGTGGCACGGTGGTTTAGTGGTTAGCATGTTCTCCTCTCAGCACTAGGAATTCCAGGTTTGAATCCCAATCTGGGTGGAGTTTTCATATTCTCCATGTGTCCGCGTGGGTTTCCTCCGGGTTCTCCGGTTTTCTCCCACAGTCCAAAAACATGGATTCAAGGTCAATTGAGTTCTCCAAATTGCCCCATATAGAGTGTGTCTGTGTGAGTGAGTATGTGCTCAGTGATAGATTGGTGTCCTGTCCTGGGTCTATCTGCCCAGCGCCTGAGACGTTCCCCCAAGGACAGGGTGCCAATCTATCACTGGGAAACCGGAGAACCCGGAGGAAACCCACGCGGACACGGGGAGAACATGGAAACTCCACCCAGATGGGGATTCGAACCGGGAATCCCAAACGCTGAGAGGAGAACATGCCAACCACTAAGCCACTGTGCCACCCGCAAGTTAACCATAAAAAACGAAATTAATTTATTACCACTAATTAATTAATAAATCACACAGACAAACAGATGAAGCGAATATAGGGGTGGTAAAAAAAAAAAAAAAAAAAATAGTTTGAAATCAAAGTCAGCAATGGATTGGCGCCCTGTCCTGGGTCTATCTGCCCAGCGCCCAAGACGTTCTCCCCTGGATGGGCATGAGGAACCCCCCCGCGACCCTAATAGAGGATAAAGCAGAAGATAATGAATGAATGAATGAAATCAAAGTGTTGTATCTACACTGACAATTTGTATACAAAAATACTAACTTATTAATAAAACTTATTTAACTTATTAAACGAGTTAATAAGTTAAATAAGTATAAACAGATTTTATACAATAATTAAGGTTTTAAAACATTCCTTATTGTATGGATTATTAAAACTATATACAGTTTTCATCATATATAAAGTGATGCACATAAATGCAAAGAGCTGCTTTTAACCGACTCTCGGGTTACACCATGTCTGCAGGGACATGAGGGCTGGAGAATTACTGTGATTAATGAGTAGTTACACATAGCTGGACATTTAAAAGCTATTACCATGTTATTTTAGGACCGAGCTTAGACTGTCGCATGTGGATGAGACCGTAGATTCCTCTTCTGAGTGCTTCCTTCCAACTACCTTTATATGTTTTTGTCAATGTATTTATTAATAACATGCAGACTTCTCTGAAAAAATGATTGCATGCAGCCAAAAAGAAAAAACAACAAAACCTTTACATGACAGCAAAAGATTCATTTTCATACTTTTTTTTTCTTACTGAAAAGCATCCTTGGGTATATAGAAAGGCATTTTATAAATGAAACATTATTATTATTATTATTATATTTATTATTATTATTATTAATTGTCATATGAGTAAGTCTATCCATTCATTATCTTCCGCTTTATCTACTATTAGTGTCGCGGGAGAGTTCCCCATGCCCAACCAGGGAACATTTCTGGCGCTGGACAATCTATTACTGGACACACACTCACTCACACACACACACACACTCTATATGGGGCAATTTGGAGAAATCTATTGACTTTGATCCATGTGTTTGGACTGTGGGAGGAAACCAGAGAACCCGGAGGAAGCCCACGCGGACACAGGGAGAACATAGAGACTCCACCCAGATTGGGATTTAAACTGGGAATCCCTAGCGCTGAGAGGAGAACATACTAACCACTAAGCCACCGTGCCGCCAGCCCAAAATCAGGTTTGTTTATACGACAGTGTAGCTGTTTTTTTCCTTATATATATATATATACAGTATATACATACTGACTTGAGTTGTTCTCCTATTTGTAAGTCACTTTGGCTAAAATCGTCTGTTGAATGGTTAAATGTAAATGTATATAGAGTTATCTTACCAACCCTGACCTCCCAAGTGTCATGTGTTATTTAAAAAGTATGCAGGAGAAGTGGATTTCACTACAGGAATTGGATATGTGAGAGGGATTATGTCCATGCCATTGTTCCCAGGAGTGAGAAATGCACCCAGCGTTTTATATAGCATGCACTTATACAGTGCCGAACCTTTTTCAGATAGTCGTTCTGAATGGGTGGAGCTGGGGTGTGGGATTTAAGGCGTGGCAGTGTGTCTTTGCTCTCGAAACGATGGACAAGTACGCAAAAGGCATGTAGTAATTCTGTGTGTTTCAAGTATAACGTGAAATAAACTAATTAGCGTGTCATGTGCCCTTCCCTTCAAAAGCCAGGTGGCGCTCTGACTTTGGTGGATTGCTATTTCGGCGATGCAGATACCTGGAGGCGAAACGGTGGCTTAGTGGTTAGCATGTTTGCTTCTCATGTTCGCTAGGGATTCCGGGTGGAGGTTTCATGTTCTCCTCGTGTCTACGTGGGTTTCCTCCCACAGTCCAAAAACATGGATCAAGGTCAATTGAATTCTCCAAATTGCCCCATATAGAGTGTGTGTGTCTGTATGCGTGTGTCCAGTGATAGATTGGCGCCCTGTCCTGGGTGTATCTGCCCAGCTCCAGAAACATTCTCCCCTAGATGGGCATGGGGAACCTCCCCTGCGACCCAAGCAGAGGATAAAGCGGAAGATAATGGATGGATGGATGGACTTACAAAGCGAAAGTGTGCCCAGCAATAGAATGCAGTCAGATTTAATAGCGTTTGGTTCTATTTAGTGTTCGCAGCATTGGACATGCTCCTGTGTTGATGTTTCACCATCGAGATAGAGACCAACATCTGACTGTTGACGTCTGGAGAGGTTGTTTCCAAAAATGGACCCGAACACACCTCAGTACGACATGGCCACGCCCATCAGGGGAGATATATTCACAAGCAGCGTTGCTATTTAAATGACACGGACCGAAGACAAGATAAAAGACTGTTGGTGCGATATAAGATAGCAATGATATAAGATAGCAATGATATAAGATAGCAATGATATAATATAGCAATGATATAATATAGCAATGATATAAGATAGCAATGATATAATATAGGGGCCATTGTTTTAAAGCTGGTAAGGTGGCATCTGCCATGTTTGTTAAGTCTAGAGTTTAGTAGGGTCGCAGTGAGGCCCCTCGCAGACACAGTGAGAACATAAAAACTCCAAATCCACTGAGAGGTAACCACTACAGCCCATTCATTCTGGTCACCTGCTTTCGTCCTGATCATTGTGATGTCTCCTTTATGTTCTGAATTTGGAGTTTTGCACCACAGAAACTTAAATTCAATTCTGTGGTGAAATTCAATTGTGGTTAAGGAACCAACGTTGTGACCTGAAGGTCCCGGGTTCCATTCTCAGTCCTACCAAGTACTATAGCTGAAGGTGCTCTTTGTTGCCCACTGCTCTGGACATGTGTGATCAAGTCATTCAGTATGTGTGTGTGTGTGTGTCTGTGTGTCTGTGTGTCTGTGTGTCTATGTGTCTATGTGTCGGGGGGGGGGGGGGGGGGGGGGGGGGGGGGGGGGGGGGGGGGGGGGGGGGGGGGGGGGGGGGGGGGGGGGGGGGGGGGGGGGGGGGGGGGGGGGGGGGGGTGTGTGTGTGTGTGTGTGTGTGTGTGTGTGTGTGTGTGTGTGTGTGTGTGTGTGTGTGTGTGTGTGTGTGTGTGTGTGTGTGTGTGTGTGTGTGTGTGTGTGTGTGTGTGTGTGTGTGTGTGTGTGTGTTTGTGTGTGTGTGTGTGTGTGTGTGTGTGTGTGTGTGTGTGTGTGTGTGTGTGTGTGTGTGTGTGTGTGTGTGTGTGTGTGTGTGTGTGTGTGTGTGTGTGTGTGTGTGTCATTCCACAGATGGGTTAAGTTCCCCTGTGTGTATTCATCGTAGGCAAAATCGATCACACACTATGTCCTGCATTATTATCTTGTTTCCAGAAGATGGCGCTGTTAGGATATGACATCTTTAACTAATGACCTGTCTTCTATTTTTCAGGTTTTGAAAGCTAGTAAGCGCTGGTCAGATTATGTATATAAACTCAATTTTTCTTGCAGGTATAGACAATTTATGGAGATTTTAAACATGGTGCTGATTTACTGAATCAGGATCTCATTTATTCTCTTAATCATTATCCACTAGGGTCGGGGGGTTCCCCATGCCCATCCTGGGGAGAACGTTTTGGATGCTGGGCAAATACACACAGGACAGGGCGCCAATCTATCACTGGACACACACTCACTCACACACACACATACACACTCTATATGGGGCAATTTAGACAGGGGCGATTTAGAGCAGTCAATTCACCGCGAATCCATGTGTTTTGGACAGTGGGAGAAAACCCACTCAGACCCAAAAACATGGAAACACCACCCAGTTCAGTATTCGAACCTGGATCCCGTATTCATTATGCATCATAAACACATTCATAAAGCTTTATAAAGTATTCATAGCGCTATAAAAGACTTGTCATAAGCCTCTGTTAATGTACACAGATGTTTATAACCTCCCTCATTAAGTTAAGTGAGCATACCATGACACTTTATACCATAAATTGACATGATGCATTATAACATGTATATCTTAACTGTTTATGAACTTTTTGTAGAGACCTATCCTAGGTTCATTGATGTTACCAAAGTGAGAATGCTGTGGCCAACCCTGTGCTTGCTTTGTAAGTCCATCCATCCATTATTTTCCGCTTTATTCTGTACTAGGGTTGCAGGGGGGGGGGTTGTTCCCTATTTCCCCATTCCCCCATGCCCATGCCCATGCCCTTCCAGGAAAGAACGTTTTGGGCGCTGGGCAGATATACACAGGACAGGACGCCAATCTATTAGTGGGCACACACACATGCACACACACACACAAACGGGGCAATTTGGAGAATTCAGTTGACCTTGATCTATGTTTTTGGACTGTGGGAGGAAACTGAAGAACCCGGTGGAAACCCACGCTGACACGGGGAGAACATGGAAACTCCACCCAGATGGGGATTCGAACCGGGAATCCCTAGTGCTGAGAGGAGAACATGCCAACCACTAAGCCACTGTGTCACCCACTTAAATCAATCCATCCATTAACTTCCGCTTTATCCTCTATTAGGGTCATGGGGGGGTTCCTCATGCCCATCCAGGTGAGAACGTTTTGGGCGCTGGGCAGATAGACCCAGGACAGGACGCCAATCTATCACTGGACACACACTCACTTACACAGACATACTCTATATGGGGCAATTTGGAGAATTCAATTGGCCTTGATCCATGTTTTTGGACTGTGGGAGGAAACCGGAGAACCCGGAGGAAACCCATGCGGGAATCCATGGAGAACATGCTAAGCACTGAGCCACCGTGTGACCCGCTTTGTAAGTCGCTTTGGAACGGCTTTTTTATTGACGCCGCTAACTTAATTAATTAGTAATGCAGAACATCGAGTGATTATTTGCTTTAAGAAAACGATTACAAACACACTATTATATAATAAAACTAAAGTTTGATTAATAAATGCATTTATTGAAAGCAAAATCGCTTCCGCGACGTAATATAGTCCGGGTATTACAATAAACACTGACCCTGAGTAACAGCTTTCCAGTTTCTCTAACAGCCAAGTGCTGCCATCTAGTGGCCAAACTACAAAACGCTGTTGGTCTGAAGTGTGTTATTGTTAAGAATGTCACGGCTGCACAAATGGCCTTAAGGACGGAAACAACCCCTTTTTTCTTTGAAAAGTCTTATGTCATATTGTTATAATACTTAAATTTTATTATAAACATCTAAAGTGTTATTAATGGCACGGTGGCTTAGTGGTTAGCATGTTCTCCTCTCAGCACTGGGGATTCCCGGTTCGAATTCCCATCTGGGTGGAGTTTCTATGTTCTCCCCGTGTCTGCGTGGGTTTCCTCCGGGTTCTCCGGTTTCCTCCCACAGTCCAAAAACATGGATCAAGTCAATTGAGTTCTCCAAATTGCCCCATATAGAGTGTGTGTGTGAGTGAGTGTGTGTCCAGCGATGGATTGGCGCCCTGTCCTGGGTGTATCTGCCCAGTACCCGAGACGCTCTCCCCTGGTTGGGCATGGGAAACCCCCCCACGACCCTAATAGAGGATGAAGCGGGAGATAATGAATGAATGAATGAATTAATAAAGTGTTATTATTTGTTGAATCTATGGAGTAGACTGCATTAATATTTGTACACGATGAATCATTATAAATGCTCCTTACAGAATTGCAATAAAGTGAAATCATCTTGTATTAAGTAAGATTGTCCATCCATCCATCCATTATCTTCCGCTTTATCCTGTACTACTGTCGTGGGGGGGTTTCCCATTGCCATCCGGATGAGAATGTTTCGGGTGCTGGGCAGATACACCCAGGACAGGACGCCAATCTATCACTGGGCACACACTCACTCACTCACACAGATACACTCTATATGGGGCAATTTGGAGAACTCAATTGAATTGATCTATGTTTTTGGACTGTGGGAGGAAACCGGAGAACCCGGAGAAAACCCACGCAGACACGGGGAGAACATGGAAACTTCACCCAGACGGGGATTCGAACCAGGAATCCCTAGCGCTGAGAGGAGAACATGCCAACCACTAAGCCACCGTGCCGCCCGGACTGCATTAATATTAGTACATAATGAATTATTATTACAGACTCGCAATAAAGTGATCATAAGTATGTATTAAACACCAAAATAATCCAATGTTTATATTACAACACATGGCACCTTATGCTTTAACAGAGGCTCATATGAAATGTTATGCATTTTGAATACTTTATAAAGCTTTATGAATGCATTATCAATACCGGATTCATAGAAAGTGTTGCCAGCTATCAGCATGGACATCCTACTGACATCGTGTTATGATTTATTGTACGAAAAGTTATTTTTGGTAATATTTTAGTCTATTTATATTATAGCTAGCGATCCAGTTGAGGAATCGCGTGAGGTTATTTGATGCCCAACTCCAGTACCCCAACTCCAGCACTTCCTAACCCCAACCCCTCAGCTCCCCAGCCCCCTAAAAAAACAACAGCAATGTGAGGACCCCCCTCATCGAAATATATACACCCATGGAAAACGGCTCATGTGACCGCTATGGAATTATTCAATCGGTGAAAAGGCTCGTATCATTTGAGTATCCTGTGGGCGAGCGCAGGGATTGGATGGCTCCCCTACCTGAGGCCACTCTCAGGTTTCACTCGAGCTGTTTCTGCGTCAGCAACAGCTGTGTGAGAGATTGCTGTGGCCTCGGAAGACGGGACTGAAGACTTCATCTGTGAGGCTTTAAAAGAGACCAAAAGGACTACTACACCCCAACACCCTGTGGAAATAATAATCAGGTGTGCAAGGTAAAGCATCGGCTGCTTTTCTCCTTTCTGATGACGGTTATGGGCTGTACAGCACAATTTGCTATCAGATCACATGGCTTGGAACTTGACATGGTGTGAACCACCAGTATTTGCTTCCTCTAAGTTGGTGTTAGTGATTTTTAAGAACCAGGTCACTTGAACGAGTTCATTAAATCCAGCTTAGGTCAGCGCAGAGCCTGGACATTTTTAAAGCTCTGCTCCAGACTTTTCTATTTAAAAAAGCATAGATGCATTGATACATACATGATCTTTAATGATTTTTTTTAGTGTTGGATGTTTTTCCATTATTGTGGCACTTTGAGATTTTACATAATGAAAAGTGCGTTACAAATAAAATCTATTATTATTATTATTATTTTTTATTATTATTATTATTAATTTATTTAATGTAAAAAAAGCTTTATTACTGAATCGCACATTATATTTAATATTATCTGCTCTTTAGCAGGGAAGCTTTTGGGATAGGGTCGAGAATATTGCTGATATTTAGATAAAAACATAAACGAAAATATTTTACACCCTCATATTCAGTTATGCAGTGGTGTTAGGAACATGTGCATTGACCTGCATTTGTATTTAATTATAACCTTATTAATATATTCATATACATCTCTATATGGGGTTGATTAATGCACGTCAACAAACACAATCAATAACATTCTGATCACACTTCCCCAGCCCTTATACAAAGCCGGTTCATTCAAACCCCTCCTCAGTGGGGCAGTATGGCAGCATTGTAGCACCCAATAGCCCCTTTATCCTGACAGCGCAGTCCAGATCCTTTTCCCATCATCTGGCTTGGGGTAAATATAGTTGGTGTCTTCATTTTCAAGCTGGACTGATAGTGTTGGAAGTGCTTAGTGGTACACTATTTTTCTTCCACGCTTAATCTTAATTAAGCTTAATTATTCGGTCTGGGCTGCGACAATAGGACTACGATTGAGGCGTTCTATCAATCTGGTATTTATAATGCGTTATAAGTGCATTATGTTATAAGTACCATTTATTATAAGCCTCTGTTATTGTACAGAGATGTTCATAATCACTGTCTTAATGTATATGACATAGGGCTTTATAACACAACCTTTGAGAATGCATTATAATATAAACGTTGGATTCTTACATAATACAATACATAATACAAGATGATTTCACTTCATGAGCTGTTATAAGTCATTATGAACTAATATTAATGCCGTGTCCTCATAGAGGTAACATATGACATTTTACTAATGTCATGTAATGCCTACACAGAGAGCTTATAAGTCATTGATTGAACACAAATGCTATGAATCTTAATAACACAGGTCTCTACAATTAGTTAATGGGCAGGTAAAGTCCATTGTTATAATTCATTATGTCACTTTGTGTTATGAAGCCTTATGGCATAATCTTATTACACTTTGTAAGTGTGGTTATAAACATCTATATATATTAACAGAGGCTTATGAGAAACATTATAAAGCATTGTGCATACCTTTATAAAGTGTTACGAATGTGTTTACACTGCATTATGTCACCTCGTGTTAAACCTTATGACATTTTTATAACACAATGTTATCAATGCACATTAACAGGGGATTATGACAAGTCTAATAGAGCATTATATAAAGATTACGGATGTGTTTAGAATGCATTGTTCCTTTCTGTTATAAAGCCTTATGATATACTCTTATAACACTTTATGATTGTGGTTATAAACATTTATGTACATTACCAGAGGCTTTTGACAAGCGTTATAGAGCATTATGAATATCTTCCAAAGCTTTACAGTTGTCTTTACAATGCATTATGTCATTGTGTTTAAAAAAAACCTTATGACATTCTTTCTACACTTTGTTTTAAATATCTATGCACATTAATAGGGGCTTATGAAAAGTCTTACATAGCATTATGAATACCATGTACAGGCTTATTGATGTGTTTATAATGCATTATGTCACTTTGTGTTATAGAGTCCTATGGCATATACTTTTAACACTTTTACGAATGTGTTTATGATGCATTATGAATACCAGATTCATAAAACATGGTATTTTATTGTGTTAACACACACAAATAATCAATCAGAAGTCGTATAGTCCATATATTAATCATGATTAATACCCCTGTACTTATAATGTAATGACTTAAATACAAAGAATGTTTCAAAACGTACATTTTCATGCAACAATCATGAAAGAATTGATTTTTTTTGTGGAGTCATAACATTGTATTGGCATTGTAAGAGTTCACAGCATCACATGATCAAATCCGTGTTGGTTTTGTGTTTCTTTCACACCGCAAACACATGGTGACAGCCAGTTCCCATTTCTTTCTTTGCCTAATGTGGGCACAGGGTAAAATGATGTGGAAATTACAACCTATGGACCAATTTCCTGATGCAAAAACGCTCAAAAGGGGTTTTTACTTAAGATCTATGTTGCTGATAGGTTTATTCCATCAACAGGCTATGCCAACAGACAGTGCTGTGAATTACATTTAAATTACATTAATCAAATTAAATAGTATTACAGAATTAAATACCTTAATAATCACCTTTAATTTGAAAATTACAGACATTAGAGTCGGTTCTTCAACATCATGAGAACATTGGAAATGGAAATGACGGGCTTGATTGTCATTGTCTTATAAAACCCTTTATCTTATTGTTTTACTTTAAACTCCTGTTTCGTCTATTTCATATCATTATGTTGTTTTTTTAAGTCACCTCACATCGTGTTCCTAAACGTGCAACTCGAAAATGCAGGTCATAAGAAGGAGTGAAACTCGAGCTAATGTTAAGATGGGTACAGTTTTTCAACCTGTAAGTTATCCTGGTTACAGGGAAGTGCTATTTCAGTGCTATTTTAAATCTGTTCGAGTACTTACCGAGGCTGCTGCCGACATTTAAATGGTGTGAACCAGAATGACTTATTGAATCGAACCAATAAACATTGCACAGCGTTAGGCACATGTGAAGAACCCAGAAAAATGTGCATTCTATTGCGTTTTAGTTCTGTGTCTGCATTATAATAAATGTAACTATCATCAATCCGTCATGTCCTACAGAAATGCTTGAACTTTTTTTTAAAATTATTAATTTATTTCTTTTTTTTTTTGCACATGGCGGCATGGGCAGAGCAGCACTTAGTGGTTAGCATGTTCTCCTCTCAGCGGTAGGGATTCCCTTAGTAGGCGATACCAAAATAAAAAACAAGCAAAATATTTTTTACTAATTATTTTTTAAAAACCACCCCTATATCATGTTAAATCAGTTTATCCAAAAAGAATTCTGTATAATTCTGTATATACTGTATATGAAGTATAGGATTTAGCAATAAATGAGCAATTTATCCATAGAAAACATCCATTCATGCATTATCTTCTGCTTAATCGTCTAC
>JAFMOD010000056.1:917131-936937 GCA_019802435.1 Corydoras maculifer | reverse complement strand
CATTATTCCTATCCCAGCAGTGTCACTGAGGTGGAGGAATGAAACTCCAGCAGCACTGCTGCACTAAAACCCCCTCACCACATCAGTGTCACTGCAGAACTGACAATAAACAATCCACCACCCAAATGATACCTGTTCTGTCAATAGAGAACAGAGAACCAACAGGGGACTAACAACAACAAGAACACAGATGGACTACAGTCTGTAATTATAAAACTACAAAGTCCATCTATATGATACGTGGAGGAAATAGAGAATGGAGCAAGAAGGGGGCGTGTCCAAACTTTTGGTACTTTAGAGAGATGTATTTCTATTGTTTCATGTTGATAGTGTCGGGTCACTCTGTCTGAACTTTTCCAGACTCTCCGTGCAGCTGGAAAGACCTACATGCTCTTCTTTGTGGTAGTAATCTTCCTGGGATCGTTTTACCTCATTAACCTGATCCTGGCTGTCGTTGCCATGGCGTACGATGAGCAGAACCAGGCCACGCTTGCTGAGGCGCGCGAGAAAGAGGAAGAATTTCAGAGACTTATGGAGCAACTCCACCAACAACAGCAACAAGAGGTCAGGTGATTACAGTGCCACACACTGACCGAACTCAATAACGTTTTATTAACATCCATCCATCCATTATCTTCCGCTTTATCCTCTATTAGGGTCGCGGGGGGTTCCCCATGTCCATCCAGGGGAGAACGTTTTGGGTGCTGGGCAGATACACCCAGGACAGGGCACCAATCTATCACTGGGCACACACTCACTCACACGGACAAGCAATTTAATTGTACTGTTAACTACAAATACAACTACAGTTTGAGTGTATCTCAAATTAGTCTCCAGCAATAGTCAGCCAGCTGTAATGGATTCCAGATGCAGTCCTTTTCCTTCGTGGCATTACCTTGATGAAACATGTTCATCATTTCTTTATACAAACATTAGCAGGGAGGAAATTTAAGCATGAAATCAGGAAAGGGATTTTTAACAACATATTATATGTTCATCCATCCATTATCTTCCGCTTTATCCTCTATTAGGGTCGCAGGAGGGTTCCCCATGCCCATCCAGGGGAGAACGTTTCGAGTGCTGGGCAGATAGACCCCGGACAGGGCGCCAATCTATCGCTGGGCACACACTCACACACACGGACAAGAACACATACACATATATAGGGCAATTAGGAGAACTCAATTGACTTGATCCATGTTTTTGGACTGTGGGAGGAAACCGGAAAACCCGGAGGAAACCCACGCGGACACGGGGAGAACATGGAAACTCCACTCAGATGGGGATTCGAACCAGGAATCCCTAGTGCTGAGAGGAGAACTTGCTAACCACTAAGCCACTGTGCCGCCAGCTTTGATATTATATTATTTTATATATTTAATCCATCCATCCATTATCTTCCGCTTTATCCTCTATTAGGGAGGGGCGGGGGGTTTTCCTATGCCCATCCAGGGAAGAACATTTCGGGCGCTGGGCAGATACACCTAGGACAGGGCACCCATCTATCGCTGGGCACACACTCACTCACACGGACAAGCACGCATACACATATATGGGGCAATTTGGAGAACTCAATTGACTTGATCCATGTTTTTGGACTGTGGGAGGAAACCGGAGAACGCGGAGGAAACCCACGCAGACACGGGAAGAACATGGAAACTCCACCCAGATTGGGATTCGAACCTGGAATTCGTAGCACTAAGAGGAGAACATGCCAACCACTAAGCCACTGTGTCGCATTGTTTTATTAACTCTTTTTTTATAATCTATTATTTATTTACTTCGTTATACGTCTTCATTGCTGATGTGTTGTTACATATGTGCAGATGTTTGTTGGCAGTAAAGCATCTTTGGCCAGTCTGTCCGCTCACAGCAGAGCATCTGAAATGGCAGCTGATGGTGATGATGTCATAAAAGATTGTAATGGAAGGATCATACCCCGCCTCGTCATCAACAGAGCTCCATCTATGGTACTGTTCAGCTTAATAACCGTTATTAAATATCTTTATGTTTGATGAATGCTCATGACTTAACTGAAAAACAGGTGACCATTTTATTAAAAATATTTTATTAAAAATATATTTTATTATTTTCATTTTATTAAAAATATTTTTTAAATATATAAAATAAGTTTAGGACGGCACGGTGGCTTAGTATGTCTTGGCATGTTCTCCATTCAAAACTAGGGATTCCCGGTTCGAATCCCAATCTGGGTGGAGTTTTCATGTTCTCCCCGTGTCCACATGGGCTGCCTCCAGGTTCTCCGGTTTCCTCCCACAGTCCAAAAACATGGATCAAGGTCAATTGAATTCTCCAAATTGCCCCATATAGAGTGTGTATATGTCTGTGTGAGTAAGTGTGTGACCAGCGATAGATTGACATCCTGTCCTGGGTGTATCTGCCCAGCGTCCAAAACGTTCTCCCCTGGATGGGCATGGGGAACACCCCCCTCCACCCGTGACCCTAGTATAGGATAAAGCGGAAGATAATGAATGGATGGATAAAATGATTGGTTAAGTGATTAGCACATCCACCTCTCAGCACTGGGTGGAGCTTGGGATTGGCACAGGGAGAACATGGAAACTCCACCCACATTGGGATTCGAACCAGGAATCCCTAGAACATGCTAATCACTAAGCCACCGTGCCTCCCACCACTGATTTTAATTCTAATTCTAATTTAATTCTATAATATATTCATTCATTCATTCATTATCTCCCGCTTATCCTCTATTAGGGTCGCGGTGGGGTTCCCCATGCCCATCCAGGGGAGAACGTCTCGGGCACTGGGCAGATACACCCAGGACAGGGCGCCAATCCATCGCTGGGCACACACTCACTCACACAGACACACTCTATATGGGGCAATTTTGAGAATTCAATTAACTTGATCCCTGTTTTTGGACTGTGGGAGGAAACCGGAGAACCTGGAGGAAACCCACGCAGACTCGGGGAGAACATGGAAACTCCACCCAGATGGGGATTCGAACCGGGAATCCCTAGTGCTGAGAGGCGAACGTGCTAACCACTAAGCCACCGTGCCGCCCTTCTATAATATAATTATATAATAATAATAATAATAATAATAATAATAATAATAATAATAATAATATTTAATTTGGACCTTGACTTTGTCCGAAATTGTAAGGCGATATAAACCCATAGGGGGCGTTGCACTAATTTGAGTGGCGTGTATTAAACATTTTGCAGCAGTAGAACGTTTGATTATAAATGTAAAATATTGTAGTTCGTCTTGTCTCAAAAAATATATATTACTGATGCGAAGCCTGTTGTTTGGTTGTTTCTGTAGTATTATGACGAGAAAAACGATGACAAGTCACTGGACTCGAAACACAGTATGATGTATCTGGAAAACCCAGGACTTACGAAGAGGACAGCAAGCACCCTAACTGTGCTCACCACCACGAAGGAAGGTACAACTCCGGAAATCACCTGAAACTTTTATACTGCTTACAGTGCTTACACACAGAGCAATCTGTCCTCCACATTTAACCCATCTGTGTTGTGAAACACACACACACACACACACACACACACACACACACACACACACACACACACACACACACACACACACTAAGTGAAGTAGGTACACATGCCCTGAATATGGTGCTTGGGCAGCAATTGGGATTATGTGCCTTACTTGGTGGTACCTGGAATCGAACTGTGGTGTGGTGTGTGGTACTTGGTGTGTGGTACTTGGTGTGTGGTACTTGGTGTGTGGTACTTGGTGTGTGGTACTTGGTGGTACCTGGAATCGAACTGAGGACCTTTGTCCTGGTGTATCTACCCAGCACTTCATCCATGGCTCTGCTAAAGAACTGCGGCTTTGACGATTATTGGATGGAACCTTGATTTCTATTGGACTGGCGGTCCTGCCAGTCATAATAAATATATTTTAATAAATGTATTTTAATAAATATATTTTTATAAAAATTATTTTATTATAAATGGCACGATGGCTTAGTGTTTAGCATGTTCTCCTCTCAGCACTAGGGATTCCCGGTTTGAATCCCCATCTGGGTGGAGTTTCCATGTTCTCCCCGTGTCCGCGTGGGTTTCCTCCGGGTTCTCCGGTTTCCTCCCACAATCCAAAAATATGGATCAAGTCAATTGAGTTCTCCAAATTGCCCGGCGCCCTGTCCTGGGTGTATCTGCCCGGCGCCCGAAACCTTCTCCCCCGGATGGGCATGGGGAACCCCCCCCCATGACCCTAATAGAGGATAAAGCGGAAGATAATGAATGAATGAATATTATAAAATATTTTTTTAAATATATAAAATAAGTTTGGGGCATCACGGTGGCTTAGTGGTTGGCATGTTCTCCTCTCAGCACTAGGGATTCCTTGTTCGAATCCCAATCTGTGTTTCCATATTCACACCACTCTAAATGGACTTATATAGTTTTCCATTTGTTAAATGCAGGTCACCTGATCATCACACCATCTGTACATTAGTGTCCTACACTGTTGTTGCTGCCCGGCATCTTAAGGAGGATGAGTCCCCCACTGAGTCTTGGTCCTCACAAGGTTTCTTCCTTAAAATAACAACATAACAGGGAGTTTTGTCTTGCCACTCTCGCTTCGGCTTGCTCTTTGGGGGTTTAAAGGTTGTTAACCTAGTGATGACCTGATAAAATGATCTCTTTTGCCTACAGTGCTTACACACAGAGGAATTTGTCCTCCACATTTAACCCATCCGTGCAGTGATACACACACACACACACACACACACACACACACACACACACACACACACAAACACTAAGCGAAGTGAGTACACATGCCTGGAGCGGTGTGGCAGCCCTAAACATATCGGGCAGCAATTGGGATCCAGGTACCTTACTTGGTGGTACCAGGAATCGAACCAGGACCTTTGTCCAGGGTGTATCTACCCAGCTCTTCATCCATGGCTCTGCTGAAACACTGCAGCTATGACGATTATGATGAAATCTGGATTTTAATTGGACTGGCAGTCCTGCAGTAAAGAACCCGGAAGAATCCCACGTGGACACGGGGAGAACATGGAAACTCCACCCAGATTGGGATTCGAACCGGGAGCCACTAGTGCTGAGAGGAGAACATGTCAACCACGTTTTACATTTAAATTACCATTCATTCATCCATCCATTATTTTCCGCTTTATCCTCTATTAGGGTCATGGGGGGGGGGGGTCCCCATGCCCATGCCCATCCAGTGGAGAATGTTTCGGGCGCTGGGCAGATAGACCCAGGACAGGGTGCCAATCTATCACTGGACACACACTCACTCACACAGACACACTCTATATGGGGCAATTTAGAGAACTAAATTGACTTGATCCATGTTTTTGGACTGTGGGAGGAAACCGGAGAACCCGGAGGAAACCCACGCGGACACGGGGAGAACATGGAAACTTCACCCAGATGGGGATTCGAACCGGGAATCCCTAGTGCTGAGAGGAGAACATGCCAACCACTAAGCCACCCTGTCGCCCATTAGAGAACATCCTAACAAATTATGTAGAGAAACAGATGGACTACAGAATGTTATTATAGAACTACAAAGTCCATCTATACAATCAGTGGACCTGAAATAACACACTGAGTGTTGAGAAGGCTAATAAAATGGCCGGTGCAGCTGCTGAAAGCTCCTAACCGCTAAGTTACACTCTTAACACCTTCCACTGGCCGCTTGTGTCGGTAATTAATTTAGCGTGTACACGCAGGAAATATGCAAACGTCCCTGCGGCCGTGGTTCGAAATACGTTCTAAATACGTTCAGCTGAGCGAGCGAATGGCTGCGTCTGCGCTCAACAAGGGTTCTAATCCCACAGAGCCAGAGATCAGTCTGCTCTGATACATAGTCTCTTTATCTCTAAGTCTCTTTATCTCTAAGATAAATGTGCATTGTCTTGTGATTAAAGGGCAAACAAACTGCACATGACAGACATATCCAGAGTGGCGCTAAGTCTCAGGCTAATTCCATGAACCGCATTTAGACTCGACATCAGTCTGTGTTGTCTGTGTATAATTATAAAACCTGTATCAGAATTAGAATACTTACCATTAATATGCTCCATTAGTTTTGTTTATGTATATACAAAGGTGGAAATTGAAATTGTTTGAAAAAATGAACAATAAGTGCAGTGAAATTAAACTGAAAGTACTTAAAATATACAATAAAGTAAAGTAAAGTAGCATGTGTACAGTATGTAATAACTAATATATATATATATATATATATATATATATATATATATATATATATATATATATATATATATATATATATATATATATATATATATATATATATATATATATATATATATATATATATATATATATATATATATATATGAGAGGTCCAGGAGGAAACCCACATGGACACGAGGAGAACATGGAAACTCCACCCAGATTGGGATTTGAACCAGGAATCCCTAGTGCTGAGAGGAGAACATGCTAACCAATAAGCTACCGTGCCGCTCGCATGGGGAGAACGTTTCGAGCTCTGGGCAGATACACCCAGGACAGGACGACAATCTATGTGAATAATCTGTGCCGTCCTATATATTTATATATATATATATATATATATATATATATATATATATATATATATATATATATATAATATTTTGGGGCGGCACGGTGGCTTAGAGGTTAGCATGTTCTCCTTTCAGCGCTAGGGATTCCTGCTTGTTATCCCAAATCTGGGTGGAGTTTCCATGTTCTCCCCGTGTCCGCATGGGTTTCCTCCAGGTTCTCCGGTTTCCTCCCACAGTCCAAAATCATGGATCAAGTTCAATTGAATTTTCCAAATTGCCCCATATAGAGTGTGTGTGTGTGAGTGAGTGTGTGCCCAGTGATAGATTGGCGTCCTGTCCTGGGTCTATCTGCCCAGCGCCTGAAACATTCTCCCCTGGATGGGCATGGGGAACCCCCCCCACGACCCTAATGAAGAATAAATCGGAAGATAAGGAATGGATGGAAAATATAGTGTGGGTAGCACGGTGGCTTAGTATTTAGCATGTTCTCCTCTCAGTGATGGGACTTCAGGTTTGAATCCTGATCTGGGTGGAGTTTCCATGTTCTTCCCGTGTCTGCGTGGGTTTCCTCTGGGTTCTCTGCTTTCCTTCCACAGTCCAAAAACATGGATCAAGTCAATTGAGTTCTCCAACTTGCCCCATATAGAGTGTGTGTGTGTGAGTGAGTGTGTGCCCAGTGATAGATTGGCGTCCTGTCCTGGGTGTATCTGCCCAGCACCCGAAACGTTCTCCCCTGGATGGGCATGGGGAACCCCCCCCCCCACACGACCCTAATAGAGGATAAAGCGGAAGATGATGGATGTATGGATGTAAACAATGAATGGACGGAGGACAGCTGTCTCTGATGACCAGGTGACGGTTTATTGATCGGTATAACTGATTGCTTCTTTTCTTAGAGTTGGAGGAGGCTCAGAGACCATGTCCTCCTGGCTGGTACAAGTTTGCCGACACGTTTCTTAAGTGGGACTGCTGTGCGCCATGGATCGTTTTTAAGAAATGGGTCCTTTTCGTGGTCATGGATCCATTCGTGGACCTGGGCATCACCATTTGCATTGTGCTCAATACGTTGTTCATGGCTATGGAACATTACCCTATGAGCACGGAGTTTGAACAAGTGCTGACGGTTGGAAATTTGGTAGGTACTCTGCCTTAGTTAATAATGAGATCTCATTTCCTTTAACACACAACACACTCACCCACACACACACATACACAAACACACACACACACGCGCACAATTAATACAATTGCTGATTAGAAGAGTAACCCTTCTTATGAATCCAGTATAAATAAACCTCTAGTAAGGAGACAACATAAATATTAGTGACTTATAATGACATAATTAATTATAAATGCTCTTTAGAGTAAAGTTAATTCATCTTGTGAAAATGATTAGGCTTGTAAAGCCTTATAACCATTCATAACACTTCATAACAATGATCATGAACATCACTGTACATTAACAGAGGCCTACAACAAATTATGACCAGTTATGAACTTTATGAAGCTCTATAAATGCACTAATAATAAATTCATGTAAATGTTTTAAAAGCTTTAAAGCCTTATAATCATACATAACACAGTTTTTAATCAAAGTCTTATATCATACATAAGACTTCATAACAATGATCATGAACATCACTGTACATTAACAGAGGCCTATGACACATATTATGACGTGTTATTCATACTTTATGAAGCTCTATAAATCCACTAATAATACATGTATTCTCATTTTTCATTCATTATCTTCCGCTTTATCCTCTACTAGTTTCATGGGGGGGGCAATTTGGAGAACTCAATTGACCTGATCCATGTTTTTGGACTGTGGAAGGAAACCGGAGAACCCGGAGGAAACCTACGTGGACACGGGGAGAACATGGAAACTCCAGCCATATGGGTATTCAAACCTGGAATCCCTAGCGCTGAGAGGCGAACGTGCTAACCACTAAGCTTACATGAATACTAGATGCTTTATAAGCTTTGAAGCCTTATAACCATACATAACAATTTTTTTTTTTATCAAAGCCTTATATCACACATATCATTCATTCATTCATTATCTCCCGCTTATTCTCTATTAGGGTCGTGGGGGGGTTCCCCATGCCCATCCAGGGGAGAACGTTCTGGGGCGCTGGGCAGATAGACCCAGGACAGGGCGCCAATCCATCGCTGGGCACACACTCACTCACACAGACACAATCTATATGGGGCAATTTTGAAAATTTAATTAACTTGATCCATGTTTTTGGACTGTGGGAGGAAACCGGAGAACCCGGAGGAAACCCACGCAGACACGAGGAGAATATGGAAACTCCACCCAGATGGGGATTCGAACCGGGAATCCCTAGCGCTGAGAGGCGAATGTGCTAACCACTAAGCCACCGTGCCGCCTATCACACATAACACTTCATAACAATGATCATGAACATCACTGCACATTAACAGAGGGCTACGGCAAAGTTTATGAAGTATTATGCATACTTTATAAAACTCTATAAATGCACTAATAATAAATTACTACTCGATGCTTTAAAAGCTTTAAAGCCTTATAACTATACATAACACTTCATAACAATGATCAGGATGAACATGTGATCATAACAATGATCACTGTACATTAACAGAGGCCTACTTCAAATTTTATGACTTGCTATGCATATTTTATGAAGCTCTACAACTGCACTAATACTAAATTCAGACTAGATGCATTAAAAGCTTTAAAGCCTTATAACCATACATAACTTTTTTTTTATTCAAAGCCTTATAATCATACATAAGACATTATAACAATAATCATGAAAATCACTGTACATTAACAGTGGCCTACAACAAACTTTTTGACGTGTTATGCATACTTTATGAAGCTCTATAAATGCACTAATGATACATGAAAACCAGATGCTTAGAAAGTGTTAGTAAGGTAATAAATCACACCATTTTACCTAATGCCTGTAAAGAAGGCTTATAAGCTTTCATAAACAGCTTTCATTAACAGCTATAAAGTCATATTATAAAGAGTCATATTCTTTTAACAAAAACATTATAAAGCTTTACGACACTGCTGTCTACAATAAATGAATATATATTGTATAAGAGGGCGGCACGGTGACTTAGTGGTTAGCACGTTCGCCTTTCAGCACTAGGGATTCCCGGTTCGAATCCCCATCTGGGTGGATTTTCCATGTTCTCCCCGTGTCTGCGTGGGTTTCCTCCGGGTTCTCCGGTTTCCTCCCACAGTCCAAAAACATGGATCAAATTAATTGAATTCTCAAAAAATTGCCCCATATAGAGTGTGTCTGTGTGAGTGAGTGTGTGCCCGGCGATGGATCGGCGTCATGTCCTGGGTCTATCTGCCCAGCGCCCGAGACGTTCTCCCCTGGATGGGCATGGGGAACCCCCCCGCGACCCTAATAGAGGATAAGCGGGAGATAATGAATGAATGAATATTGTATAAGATATAATGCATTATGTCCTTTTGTGTGATGAAGCCTTATAGCATAATCATAGAACACTTGACTGTGGTTATAAACATTTATGTACATTTACGCGGTAGCTCAGTGGTTAGGGTGTTGGGTTATCAATCTGAAGGTTAGGGGTTCAAATCCCAGGTCCACTGATGTTACCAATGTGGGTCCTTGAGCAAGACCCTTAACCCTCATTGCTTCAGGGATGATGTGATGAACCCTGTGCTCACCTTGTAAGTCGCTTTAGATAAAAGCGTCCAATAAATGAACAAATGTAAATGTTATTGTATATATTATTTATATCACTCAGGTGTTTTGTTGTAATACTGTTTGTTGTCTATTTCTGTCTCCTCAGGTGTTTACGGGCATCTTCACTGCTGAAATGGTGCTCAAGCTCATTGCCATGGACCCCTATTACTACTTTCAGGTGGGATGGAACATCTTCGATAGCATCATTGTCACGCTCAGTCTGGTGGAGTTGGGCCTCGCCAACGTGCAGGGTTTATCAGTGCTCAGGTCCTTCCGTTTGGTAAGCCCGAATAACAAGTGGTTATTATATTAAAAATAAAAAACGCTTTGCTTTATGTATAACTTCAAATTGAATCCATCCATCTATTATCTTCCTCTTTATCCTCTATTAGGGTCGTGGGGGGGTTCCCCATGCCCATCCAGGGGAGAATGTTTCGGGCGCTGGGCAGATACACCCAGGACAGGGCGCCAATCTATCGCTAGGCACACACTCACTCACACAGACACACTCTATATGGGGCAATTTAGAGAACTCAATTGACCTTGATCCATGTTTTTGGACTGTGGGAAGAAACCGGAGAACCCGGAGGAAACCCACGTGGACAAGGGGAGAACATGGAAACTCCACCCAGATTGGGATTCGAACCGGAAATCCATAGCGCTGAGAGGAGAACATGCTAACCACAAAGCCACAGTCCAAAAACATGGATCAAGGTCAATTGAGTTCTCCAAATTGCCCCATATAGAGTGTCAATTGGTCAATTGGTGGAGTCTGTGTGTCTGTGTGAGTGAGTGTGTGCCCAGTGATAGATTGGCACCCTGTCCTGGGTGTATCTGCCCAGCGCCCGAAACATTCTCCTCTGGATGGGCATGGGGAACCCCCCCCGCGACCCTAATAGAGGACAAAGCAGAAGATAATGGATGGATGGTACTTTAATTTATAAATGTAACTCAATCTGCTGCTTAGGGTGGCACGGTGGCTTAGTGGTTTAGCATGTTCTCCTCTCAGCGCTATGGATTCTCAGTACGAATCCCCATCTGGGTGGAGTTTTCATGTTCTCCCGGTGTCCACGTGGGTTTCCTCCAGGTTCTCCGGTTTCCTCCCACAGTCCAAAAACATGGATCAAGTCATTGGGTTCTCCAAATTGCCCCATATAGAGTGTGTGTGTGTGAGTGAGTGTGTGCCCAGTGATAGATTGGCGTCCTGTACTGGGTGTATCTGCCCAGCGCCCGAAACGTTCTCCCCTGGATGGGCATGGGGAACTCCCCTCGACCCTAATAGAGGATAAAGAGGAAGATAATGGATGGATGAATCTGCTGCTTTATTTACGTTTAGATTGATGTCATGCTGTTATAACCCTTACTTACAGAATGTCAGGTGTGTGTGTGTGTGTGTGTGTGTGTGTGTGTGCTTACTTTGTTTAATTACTTTCAAATTGTTGTTTGTGTGTCTTTGTGTGTGTGTGTTGATTGGACTGGAGACAGCTCCGTGTCTTCAAACTGGCCAAATCCTGGCCCACTCTCAACATGCTGATCAAAATCATCGGGAACTCTGTGGGAGCTCTAGGAAACCTGACCTTGGTCCTGGCCATCATCGTCTTCATTTTCGCCGTGGTGGGCATGCAGCTCTTTGGCAAGAGCTACAAGGAGTGTGTTTGTAAAATTGCCGAGGACTGCGATCTGCCCCGCTGGCATATGAACGACTTCTTCCACTCCTTCCTCATCGTGTTCCGCATACTTTGTGGCGAGTGGATCGAGACCATGTGGGACTGTATGGAGGTGGCCGGTCAGGGCATGTGCCTTGTGGTCTTCCTCATGGTTATGGTCATTGGGAACCTGGTGGTGAGTGCAATTAAAGATTTTTATCATTAAAAAATATCGTTTTTCTGATAGGGCGGCACAGTGGCTTAGTGGTTAGCATGTTCTCCTTTTAGAACTAGCGATTCAGGTTCAAATCCCAAACTGGGTGGAGTTTCCATGTTCTTCCCGTGTCCACGTGGGTTTCCTCCGGGTTCTCCGGTTTCCTCCCACAGTCCAAAAACATGGATCAAGGTCAATTGAGTTCTTTAAATTGCCCCATATAGAGTGTGTGTGTGAGTGAGTGTGTGTCCAGTGATATATTGGCGCCCTGTCCTGGGTGTATCTGCCCAGCGCCCGAAACGTTCTCCCCTGGATGGGCATGGGGAACCCCCACACCCCCCCCCCGACCCTAATAGAGGACAAAGCGGAAGATAATGGATGGATGGATGCTTTTATGTTAGGGTGGCACGGTGGCTTAGTGGTTGGCATGTTCTCCGCTCAGCGCTAGGGATTCAGGTTCTAATCCCCATCTGGGTGGAGTTTGCATGTTCATTTCATTCAATAATGATAAAGAACAAACTTTTTTAATCATTTACATTTTTTGATTTATTTTTATTGGTGTATCCTTTAATGAATTCATGTATCGTAATCAAAAGTATTTAATTCTGCTTGTGAAGTATCAAATTTAGTAGAAAATGGGCAATTCGTCCATAGGAAACAAATTTAATTAATAACCAATAATTAGGTCTCTTAGTGATTAGCATGTTCTCCTCTCAGCACTAGGGATTCCCGGTTAGAATCCCAATCTGGGTAGAGTTTCCATCCCGTAGTCCAAAAACATGGATCAAGGGCAATTGAATTCACCAAATTGCCCTATATAGAGTGTGTCTGTATGAGTGAGTGTGTGCCCGGTGATAGATTGGCGTCCTGTCCTGGGTGTATCTGCCCAGTGCCCGAGACGTTCTCCCCTGGATGGGCATGGGGAACCCCCCCCCACCACCCTAATAGAGGATAAAGTTGAAGATAATGGATGGATATATTGCCTCCAAATTGTGTGTTCAGCGATGATCTGGCACCCTGTCCTGGATTTATCTGCCCAGCACCTGTTTGTTGATCATGTGATCCATCCATCCATTACCTTCTGCTTTATTCTCTATTAAGGTCGCGGTGGGGTTCCCCATGCCCATCCAGGGGAGAACGTCTCGGGCGCTGGGCAGATACACCCAGGACAGGACGCCAATCTATCACTGGACACACACTCACTCACACAAACACACTCTATATGGGGCAATTAGGAGAACTCAATTGACTTGATCCATGTTTTTGGACTGTGGGAGGAAACCTGAGAACCCGGAGGAAACCCACGCGGACACGGGGAGAACATGGAAACTCCACCCAGATTGGGATTCAAACCGGGAATCCCTAGTGCTGAGAGGAGAACATGCCAACCACTAAGCCACGATCATGTGACCCGTATTTAACAATTGAAAACTATATAAGTCCATTGAGGGTGTCCTGCAGGACTGCCAGTCCAATAGAAATCCAGTAATAGTCGTAACCTCAGAGCGTCACTGTCGACAGACTTACTGAAACACAGTGATAAGTTGAGTTCGCTCGTTAAACGAGAGCAGATAATACACCCAGCATCTGTTTGTATCAAAATAGCTAGCTACAAATTAGCTAGCGAGATAAGAAACGTCCAAACACGTCTTCTATTACATTCAAATCCTCTCAAATCCACCACTCCATCTTCACTCGGAGAGCAAACAGTGTCCGGGAATCGGGGGTTAGGTTCTCTACCGCTTGCTTCTATTTGCGTGGTATGATTTGAGCTCGGCTACGTGCTAAGACCCGGCTCGGGTAAGCGTCTTGGCAAAGAGGGAACAAACACAGATATGAGATTCACAGCAACGGAGACCGAAGACCTGATATGACCAGCAGGACACTCTGATCACCAGCAGCAGGACAAGAGGGACAGTCCCACATAATGACGACGGTTAGGGGCTTTTGATTGGTTAGGCAGAGCTAGGGATTCCATGTTCTCCCCGTGTCCACGTGGGTTTCCTCCAGGTTCTCCGGTTTCCACAGTCCAAAACATGGATGAAGGTCAATTGAGTTCTCCAAATTGCCCCATATAGAGTGAGTGAGTATGTGTCCAATGGTAGATTGGCATCCTGTCCTGGGTGTATCTGCCCAGCGCCCGAAATGTTCTCTCCCCCCCCCGCCCCCCGCAACCCTAGTAGAGGGTAAAGCGGAAGATGATAGATGTAAGGATTTATAAATATCGGATATTCATAAAGGTGGGGGGGCGGCACAGTGGCTTAGTGTTTAGCATGTTCTCCTCTCAGCGATAGGGATTCCTGGTTCGCATCCCAATCTGGGTGGAGTTTCCATGTTCTCCCCGTGTCTGTGTGGGTTTTCTCCGGGTTCTCCGGTTTCCTCCCACAGTCCAAAAACATGGATCAAGTCAGTTGAGTTCTCCAAATTGCCCCATATAGAGTGTGTCTGTGTGAGTGAGTGTGTGCCCAGCGATGGATTGGCGTCCTGTCCTGGGTGTATCTGCCCAGCGCCCGAGACGTTCTCCCCTGGATGGGCATGGGGAACCCCACCACGACCCTAATAGAGGATAAAGCGGAAGATAATGGATGGATTTACCTCATGTGTCTTTGTATTTAGATGGCAGTTTAAAACTTTAAGCTCATGATGAAGTTCTCAATCTCATTAAACCATCTTTCTGGATGTATCTTCAGGTGCTGAACCTGTTCCTCGCCTTACTGCTCAGTTCCTTCAGCGGTGACAATCTTTCAGCCGGCGAGGACGAAGGTGAAATGAACAACCTGCAGATCGCCATCGGCCGCATCACCAGGGGCATACACTGGTTTAAAGGGTTCATCGTACGCGTTCTGCGGCAGGTGCTATGCCGAAAGAAGGACAGCGACGAAGAGGAAGGAGACGGGGAGAGGAAAGAAAACCTGCATTTATCGGCTCTGGGTCAGGGCAAGCTCGCAGATGGCTTAACCAACTGTGTGGATGCGCAGACGCTCAGTGTGCCCATAGCACAGGCAGAATCGGACGATGAGGATGAGGAGACGGAACCTTCATTAGACGGAGGGAATAAAAATGAAAAGAAGGTACAATAATGAATTATGGATATTCATCCATCTATTATCTTCCACTTTATCCTCTATTAGGGTCGCGGGGGGGTTCCCCATGCCCATCCAGGGGAGAACGTTTCGGGCGCTGGGCAGATACACCCAGGACAGGGCGCCAATCCATCGCTGGACACACACTCACTCACACAGACACACTCTATATGGGGCAATTTGGAGAACTCAGTTGACCTGATCCATGTTTTTGGACTGTGGGAGGAAACCGGAGAACCCGGAGGAAACCCACGCGGACACGGGGAGAACATGCAAACTCCACCCAGATTGGGGTTTGAACCAGAAATCCCTAGCGCTGAGAGGAGAACATTCTAACCACTAAGCCACCGTGCCATCCTTCAAGGTGAATTGGATGCTCTAAATTGCCCCTATTTGCCACAGTGCCACCCTAATTATGGATATTGGATTTTTTTTTAAGCATAATGGATATGGGGCAACACAGTGGTTTAAGTGGGGTTCTACCTTTAGCACTGGGGTTCCAGGTTTAAATCCCAATCTGGGTGGAGTTTCCATGTTCTCCCCCTGTCCGCGTGGGTTTCCTCCAGGTTCTCTGGTTTCCTCCAGGTTCTCTGGTTTCCTCCCACAGTCCAAATACATGGAACAAGGTCAATTGAGTTCTCCAAATTGCCCCATATAGAGTGTGTTTATGTGAGTAAGTGTGTGTCCAGTGATAGATTGGGGTCCTGTCCTGGGTGTATCTGCCCAGCACCCGAAATGTTCTCCCCTGGATGGGCAGAACGACCCTAGTAGAGGATAAAGCGGAAGATAATGGGTGGATGAATGATGTTAGCTTTTGCAACTTTGCTTATAATGGTTCGATAGCTCCATTTTTTTAGGCCTGGAGAGCTCAGTACTGGAGATCCAGGTTCGAATCCCCATCTGGGTGAAGTTTCCATGTTCTCCCCGTGTCCATGTGGGTTTCCTCCGCGTTCTCCGGTTTCCTCCCACAGTTTAAAAACATGGATCAAGTTAATTGAATTCTCCAAATTGCCCCATATGGAGTGTGTCTGTGTGAGGGAGTGTGTGTGCCCAGTGATAGATTGGCGTTCTGTGCTGCCCGACTGAAACGTTCTCCCCTGGATGGGCATGGGGAACCCCCCCGATCCTTGTAGAGGATAAAGTGGAAGATAATGGATGGATGATTGATATGAGACTGGCGGCACGTGGCTTAGTAGTTAGCATGTTCTCCTCTCAGCACTGGGGATTCAGGTTCGAATCCCAATTTCTGTGTTCTGTGTTCTGTTGAATCAGCGGGTTCTCCGGTTTCCTCCCACAGTCCAAAAACACGGATTCAAGGTAAATTGAATGCTCAAAATTGCCCCATATAGAGTGTGTGTGTGCTTTTAAATTTTTAAATCTATTTTCTCACTGCATTCGTTTCTTTACTACATACTTACTTCATACCCCTCCATCCAGGGTTCTCTAGATGATGGCGACTCCTCCGTGTGCAGCACAGTAGATTACAGGCCTCCGGAACCTCCACCAGAGGAAGAGGAAGAAGAAGAGGAACCAGAACCTGAAGATCCTGAATCTTGTTTTACAGAAAGTGAGTGTGTTCTGGTTCTTTTAAAATGATAGAACCTGCACCATGTGGTCTTAAATCCAGCAGCAGGGTTCCACAGCTGAATGCCCCTCTCTCTCTCTCGCCCTCTGTAGACTGCGTGAGGCGCTTTCCATTTCTGAATGCGGACATCACACAAGGAAAAGGGAAGAGTTGGTGGAATCTGCGCAGAACCTGCTTTACAATTGTGGAACATGACTACTTTGAAACCTTCATCATCTTTATGATTCTGCTCAGTAGTGGAGCTCTGGTATGTTCTAAAGTGCATTCATCCATTATTTCCCGCTTCATCCTCTATTAGGGTCGCGGGGGGGGTTCCCCATGCCCATCCAGGGGAGAACGTTTCAGGCGCTGGGCAGATACACCCAGGACAGGACGCCAATCCATCACTGGGCACACACTCACTCACACAAACACACTCTATATGGGGCAATTTGGAGAATTCAATTAACTTGATCCATGTTTTTGGACTGTGGGAGGAAACCGGAGAACCCGGAGGAAACCTACGCAGACACGGGGAGAACATGGAAACTCCACCCAGATGGGGATTCGAACTTGGAATCCCTCGTGCTGAGAGGAGAACATGCCAACCACTAAGACACCATGCTGCCTGTTCTAAAGTTCTGTAGAATAATAGTGCTGTCTTTATAATTAAAATGCCCCTATCAGTTATTGCAGTTTATTATAATATATATTTGGCTAAGTATTATGTTAAAGGCGCCTAAAAGTGGGGAGGTTCCACCCAGAGAAAACGTTTCGGGTGCTGGGCATCACTGGGCACACACATACACACACAATAGGGCAATCAAGATATGGGCAATTTCCATCCATCTATTATCTTTCGCTTTATCCGCTACTAGGGTCGCAGGGGGGAGGGGCTTCCCCATGCCCATCCGGGGAGAACGTTTCGGGCGCTGGGCAGATACACCCAGAAGAGGGCGCCAATTTATCACTGGACACACACTCACACACACACACACTATATGGGGAAATTTGGCGCATTCAATTGACTTGACCCATGTTTTTGGACTGTGGGAGGAAACCGGAGAACCTGGAGGAATGCAACGTAGACATGGGGAGAACATGCAAACGTGCTAACCACTAAGCCACCGTGCAGCACACGCACATACTCTATTTGGGGGAATTAAGATATAGGCAAATTCCATCCATCCATCCCATTGCCCATCCAGAGAGAATTTTTTCGGGCGCTATGCAGATACACCCACGAGAGGGCGCCAATCGCTTTGCACACACTTACACACACTTTATATGGGGCAATTTGGAGAATTCATTTGACCTTGATCCTTGTTTTTGGACTGTGGGAGGAAACCGGAGAACCCGGAGGAAACCCACGCGGACACGGGGAGAACATGCAAACTCCACCCAGATTGGGATTCAGGTTCGAATCCCGATCTGGGATCTGAGTTTTCATGCTCTCCCCATGTCCAAGTGGGTTTTCCTCAATTTCCTCTCGCAGTCCAAAAACAAGGATTTAAGGTGAACTGGCTGCACTAAATTGCCCCTTTATAGTGTGTGTGTCTGTGTGAGTGAGTGTGTGCCCAGCGGTAGATCGACGCCCTGTCCTGGCTGTATCTGCCCAGCACTCAAAACGTTCTCCTCTAGCTGGGCATAAAAGAACCCTCCCGCCACCCCAAAATAAATTAGAGATTTATTATAATGTGTTGTAGGCAGCACGGTGGCTTAGTGGTTTGCATGTTCTCCTCTCAGCACTAGGGATTCCCGGTTCGAATCCCCATCTGGGTGGAGTTTCCATGTTCTCCCCGTGTCCGCGTGGGTTTCCTCCGGGTTCTCCGGTTTCATCCCACAGTCCAAAAACATGGATCAAGTCAGTTGAGTTCTCCAAATTGCCCCATATAGAGTGTGTCTGTGTGAGTGAATGTGTGTCCAGTGATAGATTGCCGTCCTGTCCTGGGTGTATCTGCTCAGCACCCTAAACGTTCTCCCCTGGATGGGCATGGGGAACCGCCCCACGACCCTAATAGAGGATAAAGCAGAAGATAATGGATGGATGTAATGTGTTGTATTTTCTGTACGTTTTGATCGTTGTGTGTTGCTCTAGGCCTTCGAGGACATTCATATCGAGCGGCGCAGGATGATTAAGATCATCTTAGAGTACGCAGACAAAATCTTTACCTATATTTTTATAGTAGAGATGGTGTTGAAGTGGGTTGCATACGGCTTTAAGACCTATTTCACCAATGCCTGGTGCTGGCTGGACTTTTTAATTGTTGATGTAAGTGTTCCGAAATAACGGAATGCCTTTTTTTTTTTATTATTTTTGTTTTAAAACGTCGTTATTTTAATTTCGAAAAAATTTGATTGCAGGTTTCACTTGTGAGTTTAACAGCTAATCTTCTGGGCTATTCAGAACTTGGACCCATTAAATCTCTGAGAACTCTCAGGGCACTTCGTCCTCTACGTGCACTTTCCAGATTTGAAGGAATGAGGGTGAGATCCTGCCTGGGGTCGTTATTTATCTTTTTATATCTTATTAAAGCAATAAGGTACTCAAGGTTGGTCATTATTGTGAATAAATCACACACACTATCCATCCATCCATTATCCTACGCTTTATCCTTTATTAGGGTCGCGGGGGGGGGGGGGGTGTTCCCCATTCCCATCCATTTCGGGCGCTGGGCAGATACACCCAGGACGGGGTTCCAATCCATCACTGGGCACACACTCACTCACACAGACACACTCTATATGGGGCAATTTGGAGAATTCAATTGACCTTGAGCCATGTTTTTGGACTGTGGGAGGAACCCAGAGAACCCGGAGGAAACCCACGCTGACACGGGGAGAACATGGAAACTCCACCCAGATTGGGATTCAAACCAACAATCCCTAGTGCTGAGGAGAACATGCCAACCACCAAGCTACTGTGCCACCACTTGCACACTATATAGGCACAATTAAGAACAGCTAGTTCACTTTGATTCTATGATTTCGGACTATGGCCCATACTCCATCTCCCGCTTTCTCCTCTACTAGGGT
>JAFMOD010000056.1:894125-910910 GCA_019802435.1 Corydoras maculifer | reverse complement strand
ACACACACACACACACACACACACACACACACACACACACACACACACACTATAAAGGCCCTATTTAGAACAGCCAGTTCACTTTGAATCTATGTTTTTGGACTGTGGCCCATCCATCTATTCATTATCCTCCGCTTTATCCTCTACTAGGGTCATGTGGGGGGGTTCCCCATGCCCATCCAGGGGAGAACGTCTCGGGCGCTGGGCAGTTACACCCAGGACAGGGCGCCAATCCATCGCTGGGCACACACTCACTCACACACACACTTACTCACTCACATATGGGGCAATTTGGAGCATTCAATTGACCTTGATCCATGTTTTTGGACTGTGGGTGGAAACCGGAGAACCCGTAGGAAACCCACGCGAACACGGGGAGAACATGGAAACTCTACCCAGACCCACCTGTGTTCACGTGGGTTTCCACCGGGTTCTCCGGTTTCCAGTCAAAAAACATGGATCAAGGTCAATTGAATTCTCCAAATTGCCCCAAATAGAGTGTGTCTGTGTGATGAAGTGTGTGTGTCTGTGATAGATAGGCGTCCTGTCCTGGGTGTATCTGCCCGGCATCGGAATCGTTCTACCCTGGATGCCCAGGGGGGGCCATGACCCTAGGATGGATGGAAGGATAAATTATAGACTTTAATTTTATTTGTTTATTAAAAAAAATAAATAAAAGGTTTTATAATGTTTTAATTCAAACGTTGTCTGATTGTTTACAGGACTCATGCTTTCAGACATTATCGAGAAATACTTTGTGTCTCCCACCCTGTTCCGCGTCATCCGATTGGCTCGGATCGGCCGCGTCCTGCGTCTTATCCGAGGAGCGAAGGGCATCCGGACGCTTTTATTTGCCCTGATGATGTCGCTTCCAGCCCTTTTTAACATCGGCCTCCTTCTCTTCCTCATAATGTTCATCTTCTCTATTTTCGGAATGTCCAATTTCGCCTACGTGAAGAAACAGGCCGGCATGGACGACATATTCAACTTCGAGATGTTCGGCAACAGCATCCTCTGCCTGTTCGAGATCACCACCTCGGCCGGCTGGGACGGGCTCCTGCTCCCCATGCTCAACAGCGGACCTCCCGACTGCGACCCCGACTTCGAGAACCCTGGTTCGGATGTGCGGGGCAACTGTGGGAACCCCGGCATGGGCATCATGTTCTTCTGCAGTTACATCATCATGTCGTTCTTGGTGGTCGTCAACATGTACATCGCCATCATCCTGGAGAACTTCAACGTAGCCCAGGAGTCGAGCAGCGACCTGCTGTGCGAGGACGACTTCGAGATGTTTGACGAGACCTGGGAGAAGTTTGACACGGAGGGGACGCTCTTTTTGGATTACGACCGCGTGTTCGAGTTCGTGGACGCCTTGCAGGAGCCGCTACGGATTCACAAACCCAACCGCCTCCGATTGGTCAACATGGACATGCCTGTAGTGATAGGAGACAAGATCCACTGCCTAGATATTTTACTGGCAGTTACTCAGGAGGTCCTGGGAGACACCACCGAGATGGCGGCCATGAGAGAAAGCATCGAGGCCAAGTTTAAGATGAGCAACCCGGGACCTTCATCGTTCGAGCCCATCACCACCACCGTGAGGAGGAAGGAGGAGGAGCGGGCGGCCATGCTGATTCAGCGAGCCTACCGCAAACACCTCCTCAAGCGTTCAATCCGGCACGCATGCCTCATGCAGCGCGCCAAAAAGAGGAACGTGAGGCAGCATGGGGGCAACCAAGCGCCGGAAACAGAAGGCCTGATAGCACGCAAGATGAACTCTTTATACGGTAGCAACCCCGAACTGGCGATGACTCTAGAGCTCAAGGCCCGGCCCACACCAGTCCGACCGACCTCATCCACCCTCCCCGTGCCAGTAACTTACCCACGGCCCAAGGGCCGCCTGGTGGTTGTGCCTGTTGAGGTCACAAGTGACATAGTTCTCCGATCCGCGCCGCCGCCACCAACGCCAACGCAGGATCTCGCAGGTTCTATGGCAACCGTGAAGGAAACGACAGTTTAAAGAACTTAAGAAAGGGTCGTCCTGGACTGTTGAATACAGGAACCATGGCAACGCGCCTAGCTGCACATCACTTTGAAGGAATTGTTTTGATATCTGCGAGGAAGTGGGGCGTCGTTGGCGTCCCGTAGCGCTGAACTTTTTTTAAATTGGTTGGGTTCTTGTTTTGGAACTGTTACCACTACTACTATAGCAACTTTAGTTAGACCATTTTCTACGTTCTACTACTGAAATCTGCTGTATTTTTGTGCATTCGTGTTTACCTTGACGAAGAGGAAGTCTCCTGTAGCTGAAAGGTACAATTAAACAAGTTTTTTTCATCGTAGGTCGAAACTGCGTCCGAAATTGCGTACTAAAGTGTAGGTTCTATATAAAGGAACGTTACATTCTCAGCTGCATCACATTTAATCTTTAAGCTTAATGTTAATTTACGTGGAATTACTGTCAGCCTTTACTGCGGGGGTGGGGTTCCACATGCCCATCCAGGGGAGAACGTTTCAGGCGCTGGGCAGATACACCCAGGACTCTTAAAGGCACACAATTTAGATAGGAGCAATTTATAACAGCCAATTCACCTTGAATCCATGTTTTTGGACTGTGGGAGGAAACCGGAGAATCCGGAGGAAACCCACGCGGACACGGGGAGAACATGGAAACTCCACCCAGATGGGGATTCGAACCTGGAATCTCTAGCGCTAAAAGGAGAACATGCCAACCACTAAGCCATTGTCATGCTTCAAAACACCTTCCATCCATCTTCTGCTTTATCCTCTACTAGGGTCGTGGGGGGGGGGTTCCCCATGCCCATCCTGGAGAGAACGTCTCAGGCTCTGGGCAGATACACCCAGGACAAGACGCCAATTTATCACTGGACACACATTCACACAGACACATATATAACGAAACTATATAGGGGCAATTTCCATTCATCCATTATTTTACGCTTTATCCTATATTAGGGTCTCGGGGCACACAGACACACACACATAGACACACTCTATATGGGGCAATTTGGAGAATTCAACTGACCTTGATCCATGTTTTTGGACTGTGGGAGGCAACCGGAGAACCTGGAGGAAACCCACATGGACACGGGGAGAACATGGAAACTCCACCCAGATTGGGATTCGAACCAGGAATCCCTAGCACTGAGAGGAGAACATGCTAACCACTAAACCACTGTCATGCCCCATTCATTATGTTCCACTTTATCCTCTATTAGGGTCGCGGTGGGGTTCCCCATGCCCATCCAGTGGGGAACGTTTCAGGCACTGGGCAGATACACCCAGGACAGGACGCCAATCTGTCACAGTGCACTCACTCACTCACACAAACACACTCTATATGGGGCAATTTGGAGAATTCAACTGACCTTGATCCATGTTTTTGGACTGTGGGAGGGAACCAGAGAACCCAGAGGAAACCCACGCGGACACGGGGAGAACATTGAAACTTCACCCAGATTGGGATTCAAATCGGGAATCCCTAGTGCTGAGAGGACATGCTAACCACTAAGCTACCGTGCCGCCCCTCAAAACACGTTCCACCTCATCTACAACTGTTTCCTCTGTGCACAATGACGCTAACCACTCTCTTCACATCACTGGTGGTGCTGCTCGAACCACGGAGAGGTGGTGAGACATCTTGAGCAGCTTCTTAGTGGTTTGTACAGAGTATATAAACCTTCACAGGGTCCTAAAAAATAGAATGTTGTGGTAATGGAAGCAACGGTATGGAGCTGTATAGAATACGTACACACACAGCGTCTCACCCTTATTTATAAGATCACACTAAATTATTTTGCAGACACTTTTATCCAAAGTGAATTAAAGGATCTTAATTTGATAGATAGGGCGGCACGGTGGCTTAGTGGTTAGCATGTTCGCCTCTCAGCACTAGGGATTCCCGGTTCGAATCCCCATCTGGGTGGAGTTTCCATGTTCTCCCCTTGTCTGCGTGGGTTTCCTCCGAGTTCTCCGGTTTCCTCCCACAGTCCAAAAACATGGATCAAGTTAATTGAATTCTCAAAAAATTGCCCCCTATAGAGTGTGTCTGTGTGAGTGAGTGTGTGCCCAACGATGTTCTCCCCTGGATGGGCATGGGGAACCCCACCGCAACCCTAATAGAGGATAAAGCGGGAAATAATGAATAAATGAATGAATTTGATAGATGGGGGTTAAAGGTACAGGGTCAGCCATGATGCAGCTCAAACCCTGAAGTAATGAGGGTCTTGCCTGAGGCCCCACAATGACAATTTTTGGCTCCACATTGACTTTTGGTGGACTTTGGGTTCAAATCTCCAAGGTTCAGACTGACATCCCAACATCTTAACCACTAAGTTTTAATTACACAACAATAATCATCATTATTTGATGCACAGTTACATCACCAGTGTAAAAGTTCAGAATTGGTCTTAATTAATTATCCATCCATCCAGCATTATCTTCTGCTTTATTCTCTATTAAGGTCGCGGGGTGGGTTCCCCATGCCCATCCAGGGGAGAACATTTCGGGCGCTGGGCAGATACACCCAGGACAGGACACCAATCCATCGCTGGGCTCACACTCACTCACACAGACACACTCTCTATGGGGCAATTTGGAGAACTCAATTGACTTGATCAATGTTTTTGGACTGTTGGAGGAAACCGGAGAACCAGGAGGAAACCCGCGTGGACATGGGGAGAACATGGAAACTCCACCCAGATGGGGATTCGAACCGGGAATCCCTCGTGCTGAGAGGAGAACATGCCCACCACTAAGCCACCATGCCGTCCTTAATTAATCATAATAATTATATATATATATATATATATATATATATATATATATATATGGGTTGTGAATTAGGTATACTGAAGCGAAAAGGCAGGAGAGGTTGTGCGTTATTGAGAATAGTTACGGTACAAAGGTGTCAGGTGGTGCAGAGTGCAGTTCCACCTCTTTCCTGTGATTTATTTACAATAATACACAACCTTGTTTGACTTATTGCTTTTGGAACACTGTTTTCTGGTTTTCCGTGACTAGTCCTTAAATCTAGTCCTGTTTTATCCACTAAACCAAAACTCGCTGCTTGAAAACCCAAATCCAGTGGGGGAGTAACCGTTGATAGTGGCTTTAACACGTGCAAAGCACAACACATCCACATCCAGGCTGATGACGATTTTCAACAAAAATACATAACAATAAAATGTATTTAGCGGATTGTCTATCAACTTGACAAACAAACTCTGTTGCACCATGTGGGTTAAATCTGTGTCAGCTGGTACCAGTACCCCTTAGAAGCCCGGTAGACCATTCCATTAATGGCCTTGGAACTCGCCCTCTACCTGTAGGGGAAGCACAGTCTAAGAAACAGAAATGTGACAATGATGATAAAAACAAATGAAATAACACAAATCAAACAAAGCTCAAAATGGCTCCTACTGTACACTGTTTTTAAAGTGAACATTGGTTGCTGAGTAACAGGATTCTGGTTTAGTGCTCATCAGGAATCAGCGCTGTATTTTTTTATATATTAAATATTGTATTGTGCATCACACATTAATACGAATGTGAAGCGCTCAGAGGTGTGTGTTAATAATGTTACAGCTGGACAAACAGCTTATCCAATCAGGTTTAAGGACCGGATTGTAAATGGACAACTTCCCAAGTTCGGACATTTCTGAGGATGTTTTTTCACCTACGACATGGTGCCTACTGCTTATTAGAACACACTAAACCTACTGCTTTTGCCTACTATGTACTAGGCGGTATGCGATTTCGGACACAGCCCTCTATATCTAGTCTATACTTGCCTTCAGGCACTACGGCTAGTTTATAACAACATAATTCAATATGAAGAGCTGACACACAGTCACATTAAGCGCTACATCCATTTCATAAGGCGTACATAAATATAAAGGTACATAGGTTTTAGTGTTTGTAGGTCTTTATGCAAGTAATGTAAGTGGACTTGCTTTGACTTTGCTCCCCATGTCCATCCACGCAAGAACGTTTTGTGCGCTGGATAGATACACCCAACACAGTACACACTCACTCACACGGGCAATCCACAGCACCCATATCACCTTAAATCCATCTTTTTGGAATGTGGGAGGAAACCCAAAGAATCAGGAGGAACCCCACATGGACACAAGGCGAACATGCAAACTCCACCAGATCAGGATTAGAGCCTGAGAGACTAGAACAGGCATATTAACCAATTATTGTGTCATTTACAATACAAATCTTTGTTGTTGGCGGTCAGATTTTTTTATGTATGCTTTATGAAGTTTCTTTATGTGTGCATTGTCACCTAATGACACACTACAGTACATATGGGGTCGGAAAATCCTGAACGATGTTTGTAGCCGCAAAATGAGTCGATTTGTGCAGAAGTATATTGTCATATTTTTAATTAAGCTGGGGCATCACTAGAAAAAAAGAAAAGTCGGTAACACTTTACCTTCATCTGGTATTCATAATGCATTATAAACACATTTATGTAGCTTTAAAAGTATTAATAATGCTTCATAATACTTGTCATAAGCATTTGTTAATGTCTATAGATGTACATAACCACACTCATAAAGTGTTATAAGAACATGCCATAAGGCTTTATAACACAAAGTGACATAATGCATTATAAATTATGTATTTGTTCATCAATTTATTAAAGAGAATAGTGACATAGAGCCTTATAACATTTGTGTTTAACGAACGCTGTTCCTGTAAATGACTTTATAAGTGCTCATTACTATTTATAAAAGCTTATAAGCTCTCATTGCAGGCATAAAGTAAAGTGTTGTCATTAATTACCTCTTTGAAAGAGACTGCATACATAGAGTATATAATGACTTATTAAAGCTTATAAATGCTCTTTATGGTCTTTACATAAAGTGTAATCATGTTTAATCATGCAAAGAATTAAATTTTTAAATAAGTTAATGTTATAATGCATTATGTCACTTTGTGTTATAACGCCTTATGTCAAATTGTTATAACAATTTATGACTATTACGAGCATCTATGTACATTAACAAAGACTTTTCACAAATGTTATCAAACGTTATGAGTACTTTATAAACCTTTATAATGCATTATGCATACCAGATGCATAGCAAGTGTTACCATAAAGTCTCACAATGTCAAATTTAATAAAATAAAAACGCACTGTAGTGTGGATAGGTATGTATATACTGTAAAATAACAATATGATATTAATTATAAGCTGTCTTTACAGGCATAAAGTAAAGTGTTGGCATTAATGACCTCTTTGAAAGAGACTGCATACATGCATAATAGTACATAATGACTTATAAAAGCTTATAAATGCCTTTACAGACTTTAATAAGTGTAATCAGCTTGCTTCAAGTACGAATGTTTAAACATTCAAAGAATCAAAAGTTGAAGTTGATATTATAATGCATTATGTCACTTTGTGTTATAACACCTTATGTCAAATTGTTATAACAATTAATGACTTAATTATTAATGATTATGAGCATCAATGCACATTAACAAAGGCTTTTGACAAATGTTATCAAACGTTATGAGTACTTTATAATCCTTTATAATGCATTATGAATACCAGATGCATAGCAAGTGTTACCATAAAGTCTTATGTCAAATTTAATCAAATAAATAAGCACTGTTGTATGAATAATAGGTATGTATATACTGTAAAAGATAGATAGAATACTTTATTCATCCCGAAGGAAAGAGACTGCATACATAGTAGTACATAATGACTTATAAAAGCTTATAAATGCCCTTTACAGACTTTAAGTTTAGTTAAATCAGCTTGTTTCAAATAAGAATGTTTAAACATTCAAAGAATCAAAAGTTGAAATAAGTTCATGTTATACTACATTATGTCACTTTGTGTTATAAAGCCTTATGTCAAATTGTTATAACACTTGACTATAATTACGAGCGTCTATGTACATTAACCAAGGCTTTTGACAAATGTTATCAAAGGTTATGAGTACTTTATAAACCTTTATAATGCATTATGAATACCAGATGCATAGCAAGTGTTACCATAAAGTCTTATGATTATGAGCATCTATGTACATTAATTAAGGCTTTTGACAAATGTTATCAACCGTTATAAGTACTTTATAAAGCATTATGAATTCCGGATGCATAGCAAGTGTTACCATAACGTCTTATGTCAAATTTAATGAATAATAGGTATGTATATACTGTGAAATAACAATATGATATTGATTATTATTATTATTATTATTATTATTATTATTATTATTATTATTATTATTATTATTATTATTATTTTCCCTGAATTTGATATAACCAATGTTTACAGATTTAATCCATAGTTTTTTTTTGTTTTTTTTTTGTGTTCAATTTTACGAGTGTGAAATTGAATTGCCTGCCTGCTGTCCATGTGTTCTAAAGCCAGAAGGAGAGTTTTTAGAGTTTAAGATGTGAACTAAGCACTGTAGATGTGGCACAACAGTTTTCTTTACTGACCATATGGAATAGATTGCATTTCAGTTGAGAACTCCCTCGTGTTTTATGTTCCGTTTTGTAATGACCTAGATCGAGCGCTTCGGCGGTAGCTACATCTTAAGTCTTAAAATACCTTTGTCTTACACTTGATACTCTGTAAATGAATAAATGAAGCACTTTTGAGTTTTCTTTATCTTAAGCAGCATTTGTATCACTTTAAATTGAGGTGGATGTTCCATTTTGCTGATGCAGCCGTCACAACATTTATGCAACTATTATTATAGTGCAAACTAATCCCTGCATAGCACACGTTATCCAGTAATAGATTGGCACCCTATCCTGGGTGTATCTGCCCAGCGCCCGAAACGTTCTCCCCTGGATGGGCATGGGGAACCCCCCCAGGACCCTAATAGAGGATAAAGCGGAAGATAATGGATGGATGAAACATATAGTGCAAGTGGCACGGTGGCTTAGTGGTTAGCGCATTCGCCTCTCAGCGCTAGGGATTCCCTGTTCGAATCCCCATCTTTGTGGAGTTTCCATGTTCTCCCCGTGTCCGCGTGGGTTTCCTCCGGGTTCTCCGGTTTCCTCCCACAGTCCAAAGAACATGGATCAATTCAATTGAATTCACCAAATTGCCCCATATAGAGTGTGTGTCTGTGAGTGAGTGAGTGCCCAGCGATAGATTGGCACGCTGTCCTGGGTGTATCTGCCCAGCGCCTGAAACGTTCTCCCCTGGATGGGCATGGGGAACCCCCCCCCCCCCCCCGTGACCCTATAGTAGAGGATAAAGCGGAAGATGGATGGATTAATTTATTTTACATTTATCATCCAGCTTGGTTTATTCCACATGTAACCAGCTGTTATAAGATGAGATTAAATGCAAATAGCAGATACTATAAATACAGATGTTCATATCTTTGAATATCAGTGATTTGCTCTGGAGCTCAATGCAACACTTGAGCAGCTGCTATTTTTATTTAACTAATTATTTATCACATTATTATTCTGTGACCTTTTAAACATTTTACTTATGCAATAATCACACAAATTATTTAAAGACTGACTTTCAGTAAAGCACATGAGGGACTACCCCATACCATCATCCCACACTCCCCAATATGGTTCTTCAGAGCGATCGCTATCGAAACCGCTGACAAAGCATCTTGTGTTTGCAGCACAGTTCATGATAATTTGAGAGGCTTTATCAGACATTTATTAAAATGAAGCTTAAACTATGTCTAGATGTTTTAGGTCTGATGGTTGGTGGTTACAGGGCACGGTGGGTTAGTGGTTAACACGTTCTCCTCTCAGCAATTCAGGGATTCCCGGTTACCAATCTGGGTGGAGTTTCCATGTTCTTCCCGTGGCCGCATGGGTTTCATCCGGGTTCTCAGGTTTCCTCCCACAGTCCAAAAACATGGATCAAGAAAATGGATGGGCATGGGAAACCCACCCCCCCCCGCGACCCTAGTAGAGGATGAAGCGGAAGGTAGTAGATGGATGGATGAATTATGCTTCCATATTGTATGTGTCTGTGTGTGTGAGTGAGTGTGTGCCCAGCAGTAGATTGGCACCCTGTCCTGGGTGTATCTACCCAGCGCCAAAAAAGTTCTTCCATGGATGGGCATGAAGAAACCTCCTGTGAGCCTAGTAGAGGTTTAAGGGAAAATTATGACATTTAAAGAAGAAAATGCACCTTAAAGGCCAAAACGTTCATTTTGATCAGTTGTAGCCTTCAAATATATATATATATATATTCATTCATCCATTCATTATCTTCCGCTTTATCCTCTATTAGGGTCGCGGGGGGGTTCCCCATGCCCATCCAGGGGAGATCGTTTCGGGCGCTGGGCAGATACACCCAGGTCAGGACGCCAATCCATTGCTGGGCACACACTCACTCACACAGACACACACTCTATATGGGGCAATTTGGAGAACTCAAGTGACCTAATTGACTTGATCCATGTTTTTGGACTGTGGGAGGAAACCCACACGGACACGGGGAGAACATGGAAACTCCACCCAGACTGGGATTCGAACCGGGAATCCCTAGCGCTGAGAGGCGAACATACTAATTACTAAGCCACCCTGCCGCCCTATATATATATATATATAGCCCAGCCATGGATTGGCGCCCTGTCCTGGGTCTATCTGCCCAGCGCCCGAGACGTTCTCCCCTGGATGGGCATGGGGAACCCCCCCCGCGACCCTAATAGAGGATAAGCAGGAGATAATGAATGAATGAATGAATATATATATATATATATATATATATATATATATATATATATTTTTTTTTTTTTTATAATTTTTTTTTTGTGCAAACCATTTAACAGTGGGTCAGTGGGTATGCAGTTCTATCTAAATTCTACAATATCTTCGGCCAACATCTTGTTATTTTTTCCGATTATGACTCAAACTTCAGGCCTGGATAGCTTTATTTGCATCATGACCCCTGACTGAATCTAACAATAGCTTTTCAGTGGTCGCCACCCACATATGGTAGAGGGTGGTCCGTAAAGTGCCTCATTTAGTCTTGCTGTTGTTCTCGTCTTTAAATCCTCATAGATAATCAGCATCATACATGTCAGATTGTCCTGGATGAACACCAGGCTCCTGGAGAGACCATGCGTCATCTACTTGCATATGTTCTACTGGGGCTGCTATACGCATCAGGTAAGAGCATTCCTCATTACCAGGGTTATTAAAACGTTAATTAAAATCATAACCCCATGCTTATCTTGATCACTGAATGTCCAGCGTTGGCTGTACCGACTGGGAAACGCAATCTCAGTAATGAGCCGTTGAATGTAATGATGTTGTGTTCGACTTTTAATGGTGGAACTCTTTCACGCCAATGGATTTAACAAACATTGCCGAGAAGCAAATGTGTTTTGCATGTCGTGGATGTGTTATTTTCAGTCAGATGCTTCCTTACCACCTGTGTGTAAAAGAGGAAGTCAGAGGGCTGCAAAATATATGTGTTTGCCCGTCTGACATGATGCTCTATGAATATATTATAAATAATAAGTTACAGTAACACTTTACCAAAATCCGGTATTCAGAATGCATTATTAACACATTCATGAAGCTTTATAAATCTTTATTAAATATTTATAGTTGCTGTGTGGTTATGTACATCTATAGACATTAACAAATGCTCATGACAAATATTATAAAGCTTTATAAAGTATTCACAATGTTTTATAATACTTGTCATAAGCATTTGTTAATGTCTATAGACGTACATAACCACAGTTATAAAATGTTATACCAACATGCTTATATTAATAATGCTTTTTAAACATTTTTCATAAGCCTTTGATAACGTACATAGAGGTTCATAATTATAGTCATAAAAAGTTACAACAATTTGACATAAGGCTTTATAACACAAAGTGGCATAATGCACTATAAGCTTTATATTTTGACTGTTCATCAACTTATTAAAGAGACCAGCAACATAAAGCCTTATAACATGTGTTTAATTAATGATTTTCTGGAAAATTATTTTATAAGTGCATATAACTGTTTTTAAAATCTTATAAGCTGTATTTACAGGTATAAAATATGGTGTAGTCATTGATTACCTTTTTGAAGGTAATACATAATGACTTGTAAAAGCTTTTTAAAAAAAAGGTATTTATAAAAAGCTTAAGTAAAGTGTAATCATCTTGTAAGAGTGTTTAAACATCCAAAGAATCAAAAATCTAAATAAGTTCATGTTATAATGCATTATGTCACTTTGTGTTATAAATGCCTTATGTCAAATTGTTGTAACAATTTATGACTGATTATGAGCATCTATATACATTATCAAAGGCTTATGAAAAATGTTATAAAGCATTATAAATATTTAATAAAGCTTTATAAATGCACTTATAATGCATTATGAATACCAGATTTATAGAAAGTGTTACCGAAGCGACTTTTGTAAAGAGCTGATAGAATTCAGCTCAATGTCAGAACTATGGTTAAGAGTAAATATTGAGTTTTGGTTTCTGAAATCAGAATTATATAAGGTTGCACTTTCTATGAATCCAGTATTCATAATGCATTATAAAGATTTATTTTTAATAATTAACATTTTTTACTTTAATTCAAGAATGATATGCAACAAAATTATACAACAATTATATAAAAAAACATTAAAAAAATGAAAAAACACCAGAGACAACTACAAATCCTCCATTATCTCAATCTCTTAATCCCTTAACCTTGAGGTGGGGTCTGGTTTCTGCTGATGGCACCTTCACAACCTTAGGGTCGCGGTGGGGTTCCCCATGCCCACCCAGGGGAGAATGTCTCAGGCGCTGGGCAGATAGACCCAGGACAGAGCGCCAATCCATCACTGGGCACCTTTATTTTTGTTTTAGACAGAAATTCTAGTGAACAGAAATTGTATACATGTGAAGATAACTATGAAACCCGGTGCACCTATATACACATACAGTATATAGTCAAACATAAAACATTCATTCATTCATTCATTATCTCCCGCTTATCCTCTATTAGGGTCGCGGTGGGGTTCCCCATGCCCATTCAGGGGAGAACATCTCGAGCGCTGGGCAGATACACCCAGGACAGGGCGCCAATCCATCGCTGGGCACACACTCACTCACACAGACACACTCTATATGGGGCAATTTTTGAGACTTCAATTGACTTGATCCATGTTTTTTGACTGTGGGAGGAAACCGGAGAACCCAGAGGAAACCCACGCAGACACGGGGAAACATAAAACATGTTGTGCTATTATATACAGTACAATTACAAACAATTATATATGTATCATATGGAATAATAATATTAACCATATTAACCAGAGGGAGTGGTAGCTCAGTGGTGAGGGTTTGGGTTATCAATCTGAAGGTTGGGGGTTCAAATCCCAGCTCCACTAAAGTTACCAGTGTGGGTCCTTGAGCAAGACCCTTAACTCTCATTGCTCCAGGGATGTTGTGATGAACCCTGTGCTCAGCTTGTAAGACGTTTTGGGTAAAAACGTCCAATAAATGACCAAATGTATATTAATAATTATGATTTTACATCTTTATGTAGTGTACCCACTAATTTTGTCCATGTATTCACTACACCATAGCATGGCATCACTCAAAGGCTAAATGTTTGCCCCACTTTCTCCCATACTCCTCTAGTCTTCCAGATTGCTTATAAGCTAACTTTTCAAAAGCCGCCACCCTTGCCAGCTCATCTTCCCAAACTCTGATTGGTGGACCACCCTCATATCTCCATCATCTGAGCAAAATCTGTCTACCTACCATAATGCTGGTTTGAACCCCATTATAAACTTTATAATATTCATAATGCTTTATAACACTTATTATAAGGCTCTGTTGATAATTAGCTGTGTATAACCACATTCACAAAGGGGTATTAATAATACCCCATGACAAAATGTGCCATAATGCATTATAAGATGGATATTATTATGTTCATCACCTCATTGTAGAGACCGGTGTTATAAAACTTTAGAATGTTCGTGTTGTATGAATGCCATGCCTCCCCTGAAAATGACTTTATGAGTGCTCATAAGTGTTCATAAGTTCTATATATATGTTCTCTTTAAAGGCATTAGGTAGAGTGTCATTTACCAGCTCTATTTATTAGGAAACTGCATGAATATTAGTACATAATGACTTATAAATGTTAATAAATACTTTTTACAGACTTTAAGTGCAGTGTAATCATCTTAGATTAATTAACAATGTCTAAACGTCCAAAGAGTAAATGTGTGCCCAGTGATAGATTGGTGTCCTGTCCTGGGTGTATCTGCCCAGCGCCCGAAACGTTCTTCCCTGGATGTGCATGGAGAACCCCCCCGCGAGCCTAGTAGAGGATAAAGCGGCAGATAATGGGTGGATGAATACTAAGGTGGCACAGTAGCTTAGTGGTTGGCATGTTCTCCTCTCAGCTCTAGGGATTCCCAGTTCGAATCATAATCTGGGTGGAGTTTCCATGTTCTCCCTGTGCCCACGTGGGTTTCCGCTGGGTCCTCCGGTTTCCTCCTACAATCAAAAAACATGGATTAAAACCAATTGAATTCTCCTAATTGCCCCATATAGAGTGTGTCTGTGTGAGTGAGTGTGTTTCCAGCGATAGATTGGCGTCCTGTCCTGGGTGTATCTGCCCAGCGCCCGAAACGTTCTCCCCTGGATGGGCATGCCCAATCCTAGTAGAGGATAAAGCAAAAGATAATGGATGAATGGATGGATGACATTGACAGAGTTTGCACAGCTGTTTTATTAACAGAGGGTCATGACAAGTGTTATGAAGCATTATGAACACGTTATAATTCTTGGCTTGATGAAAGTGTTACCTTAAATAACGGATTTTAGGGATTTTAATAATTGAACCTGTTTTTTTTTCAGTCATTGCAGATCATTTTGAAATCATCCAACGGCCGCGGTTCTATGGCGTGAAGGTGGGGAAGACCGTGGGTTTTATCTGCACTTCTCATGCCGCCGATGAAGGCGTCTATATAGAGTGGTACAAGACTGGCGTGCACGACGTGAAAAAATTCAACTTGAATAAACCGTTGCAGAACAGTACGCAGCATCATTTCTTCATCAGGAATGTGAATGTGGAAGACAGTGGCATGTATTTATGCAAGATTAATGAGAAATTTGGACCTGGGAGTGAGCTGCAAGTACTCCGTAAGTAGTCCGAAATAGAAAGCCTTTATTGTCATTATACCCTGCATACACAGTATATAACATATAATGAGATTTAAGCTCCTCCTTAAAGTGCACATGGCATTATATATCTATCCATCCATTCATTATCTCCCGCTTTATCCTCTATTAGGGTCGCGGGGGGGTTCCCCATGCCCATCCAGGGAAGAACGTTTAGGGTGCTGGGCTGATAGACCCAGGACAGGACGCCAATCTATCACTGGACACACACTCACTCACACAAACACACTGTATATGGGGCAATTTGGAGAATTCAATTGACTTGATCCATGTTTTTGGACTGTGGGAGGAAACCGGAGAACCCGGAGGAAACCCACGCGGACACGGGGAGAACTCCACCCAGATTGGGACTCGAACCGGGATTCCCTAGTGCTGAGAGGAGAACATGTTAACCACTAAGCCATGGTGCTGCCCTATATATATTCATTAGGGTCGCGGGGGGGTTCCCCATGCCCATCCAGGGGAGAACGTTTCGGGTGCTGGGCAAATACACCCAGGACAGTGAGTCAATCCATCACTGGACTCACACTCACTCATACAGACACGCACACACACTCTATATGGGGCAATTTGGAGAACTCAATTGACTTGATCTATGGTTTTTGGACTGTGGGAGGAAACCGGAGAACCCAGAGGAAACCCACGCGGACATGTGGAGAACATGGAAACTCCACCCAGATGGGGATTCGAACCGGGAATCCCTAGTGCTGAGAGGAGAACATGCTAACCACTAAGCCACTGTGCCGCCGGCATTATATATAAAAAGAAAAAAACAATAGAAAAAGCATTGTGCAAATGGACATGTAATGTGTAAAAAGTGCCAATTAGTGCAGGTTCCCGTTTAGTATTGTGATGGCTTTGGCAAAGAAGCTGTCCCTGAGTTTGTTTTGGGTCCGTATGGACCTGTAGTGTCTGATTTAGGGCTTGACCGCAGGTACCACACAGCGAGGTCACAATGCTAATGGAACGTTTGTGTCTATGGTTCTGTCATGTGCATCAGGACACAGCGATCCAGCTGCTGCTCGGTGGAGGAGCAACATGAAGGACATGGTCATCTTCCTGCAGGGTTTTCTCCTTGTGTTGTGCTTGGCTTTACCAGCGATTCGCTATTATAATCCGGTAAGATATTATTCTGCTCTTCTGTCATTGGTCAAATTGCCCCTAGTACTTTATTAAAGGCTTACACTTAATGTGTACAGTCAAAAGTTTTGGATACGTCCCCCACTTGCTCCATTGTCTATTTTCCTCCACTTACTATAAAGATGGTCTTTGTAGTTCTACAATTCCAGTCTGTAGTCCATCTGTTATAATTACAGACTGTAGTCCATCTGTGTTCTTGTTGTTGTTAGTCCCCTGTTGGTTCTCTGTTCTCTATTGACAGAACAGGTATCATTTGGGTGGTGGATTGTTTATTGTCAGTTCTGCAGTGACACTGATGTGGTGAGGGGGTTTTAGTGCAGCAGTGCTGCTGGAGTTTCATTTCTCCACCTCAGTCACACTGCTGGGATAGGAATAATGCACCAACCAAATAACCCCTGCTCTGTGGTGCTACTATTGGGGTTCTGACCATTAGAACAGAGTAAAGGGGACGTACACA
>JAFMOD010000056.1:822399-851095 GCA_019802435.1 Corydoras maculifer | reverse complement strand
AGAGAGAGAGAGAGAGAGAGAGAGAGAGAGAGAGAGAGAGTAATGTTCCTGGTTTTAAAGCTAGCACACCAGAGCTGCGACAGGTGCATTAATTAACCAATTAAGTTCAAGTTCAAGTAATTGAAAGAAGCTTTACAGAATGAAAAGCCTTTAAACCCTCAAAGAGCAAGATGAAGCGACAGTGGCAAGAAAAAACTTCCTTTTATGTTGTTATTCAAGGAAGAAACCTTGTGAGGACCAAGACTCAGTGGGGGACTCATCCTCCTTGAGCGGCCTGGCAGCATTAACAGTGTAGGACACTAATGTACAGATATTAAACAAATGGAAAAACTAAAAACTGGAAAACTATATGTGAGTCCATTAGGGGGCGTCCTGCAGGACCGCCAGTCCAATTAATATTCAGGTTCCATCCAGTATTCGTCAGCAGAGCAATGAATGAAGATCTGACTACACCTCCAGAAAGCCGGTCAGACCTCAAAAGAAACAGACAAAGTAAGGCAGTTAGAGCTGATAATAAAGCACAGCATTTAATTAATAAGTAATTGTTTGACACAGGGGCGGCACAGTGGCTTAGTGGTTAGCACGTTCACCTCTCAGCTCTAGGGATTCCTGGTTTGAATCCCCATCTGGGTGGTGTTTCCATGTTCTCCCCGTGTCCGCGTGGGTTTCCTCCGGGTTCTCCGGTTTCCTCCCACAGTCCAAAAACATGGATCAAGTCAATTGAGTTCTCCAAATTGCCCCATATAGAGTGTGTCTGTGTGAGTGAGTGTGTGTCCAGAGATAGATTGGCGCCCTGTCCTGGGTCTATCTGCCCAGCGCCCGAAACATTCTCCCCTGGATGGGCATGGGGAACCCCCCCTCCCGCAACCCTAATATAGGATAAAGCGCGAGATAACGAATGAATGAATGATTGACACAGTGCAGCATGTGACTCCAGCATCACTGACCAGAGCAGCAGAACTAAAAGAGGCAGATACTGCAGACTCTACATAGATGTGATGGCGCCCCGGAACAGCATCATTTTAGCGCCACACCCCCCCATTAATGATGAGGTGGGTGAAGCAGTGAAACACCAGCATACACTGATCACAGATTACCCCCCAACACAGCCAAGCCTGAGATCTACATCTTTGACTACAGGGGATTAATTAAACACAAGATTAAATAAATGTGTTTTTGATTTATTCTTAAAGATTAATAGTGATTCAGACTCACAAACAGTAACTGGAAGGCTATTCCAAAGTTGAGGAGCCTTGTGGGAGAACGCTCTTCCACCAGCAGTAATTTTATTTATTCTAGGAGCTAAGAGTAAACCAGCACCTTGAGATCGGAGCTCACGTGTTGGCTTGTACAATTGAATCAGCTCACTCAGATACTGTGGAGCCTGATTATGTAGAATTTTATATGTTATTAATAAAATTTTGTACTCAATACGAAACTTAACTGGTATCCAGTGCAAGTTTGATAACACAGGACTGATATGATCAAACTTTCTGGTTTTAGTTAAAACTCTAGCTGCAGCATTTTGGACAAGTTGTAATTTCTGTAATGATTTATTCGAACATCCTGTCAGAAGTGAATTACAATAATCTAACCTTGAGGTAATAAAAGCATGAATTAGTTTTTCTGCATCTTGGAGGGAGAGGATATTTCGTAGCCTCGAAATGTTAAGAAGGTGAAAAAATGCAATTCTAGTAATATTGCTAATGTGCTCTGTAATTGAGAGATCTGAATCAATAATGACACCGAGATTATTTACAGATGAACTGGGTCTAATTAAAGAGTTATCAAGGTTTAACATAGTGTTAGAAGCTTTGTTAATTTTGTCCTTGGGTCCAACTACCAGAAACTCTGTTTTATCAGAATTTAGCAGTAGGAAGTTTTTTGACATCCATATTTTAATATCTTGGATGCAGTCCTCGAGCTTACTGACTGAACGACCATCATTAGGGTTAGCTGAAACATATAACTGTGTATCATCTGCATATGAGTGGAAACTGATTCCATGTTTACGAATAATTGATCCCAATGGAAGCATATATAATGCAAATAGGAGTGGACCCAGAACTGACCCTTGTGGGACACCATATTCAACTTTAGCAAGATCAGAACATTGGTTGTTAACACAGGTGAATTGATATCGATCAATTAAATTCTATTGGAACAAAACCACCGACTTCTGATGGTTTATTAGAACGTAACAGCAGCTATCCTCTGATTTCCCTCATCTTCGTGATGTTTGCTGCATTTTGTGAGTCATGTTTGCTTCCCCTGCGCATCGAGTGAACTTCCTGGAATTCCCACTTGTGCAACCGACACATGCTGAGTGTCTCACCGGCTAGACACCAAGTTCTTTAATTGCTGCCCTTTTAGTCTGGTGGAAACTGCTCCCTTATTTACATCCTTAATTAGTATTTAACATAATCTATCTATATATAGAGTGTGTCTGTGTGAGTATACCCCATATAGAGTGTGTCTGTGTGAGTGTGTGCCCTGCGATAGATTGATTGATAGATTGATGTCCTGTCCTGGGTGTATCTACCCAGCGCCCGAAACATTCTCCCCTGGATGGGCATGGGTAACCCAACGCGACCCTAATAGAGGATAAGGTGGAAGGTAAAGGATGGATGGATGGATGGAACTGGCACGTTTGCATCTCATGCCCCCCCCCCCCCCGCCGCGACTCTAGTGGAGGATAAAGCAGAAGATAATGGATGAATGGAACTGGCACGTTCTGGCACGTTCTGGTTAGCATGTTCTCCTCTCAGCGCTAGGGATTCCCAGTTCGAATCCCCATCTGGGTGGAGTTTCCATGTTCTCCCCGTGTCCGCGTGGGTTTCCTCCCACCGTCCAAAAATTGACCTGGATCAAGGTCAATTAAATCCTCCAAATTGCCCCATATAGAGTGTGTCTGTGTGAGTGTGCTCCCTGCAATAGATCGGCGTCCTGTCCTGGGTGTATCTGCCCAGTGCCTGAGACGTTCTCCCCGGATGGACCCCCCCCTCCCCGCGTCCCTAGTAAAGTATAAAGCAGAAGATAATGGATGGATGGAACTGGCACGGGGCGGCACGGTGGTTAGCACATTCTCCTTTCAGCTCTAGGGATTCCCAGTTCGAATCCCTATCTGGGTGGAGTTTCCATGTTCTCCCCGTGTCGGCATGGGTTTCCTCCGGGTTCTCCGGTTTCCTCCCACAGTCCAAAAACATGGATCAAGGTCAATTGAATTCTCCAAATTGCCCCATATAGAGTGTGTCTGTGTGAGTGAGTGTGTGCCCAGCGATAGATTGGTGTCCTGTCCTGGGTGTATCTGCCCAGCGCCCGAAACGTTCTCCCCTGGATGGACATGGGGAACCCCCCCCCCCCCGCGACCCTAATACAGGATAAAGTGGAAGATAAAGGATGGATGGATGGATGGATGGATGGAACTGGCACGTTTGCATCTCATCTTTTGGATGTGCTGAAGGAAAGGCTCTCCAACCGAAATGAAGCATCCAAAGTCAAGGCAAAAAGACGAAATCATGAGCATTAAGATCAATCGACCGAAAAGCAGCTTTTCTTCCTGAAGCAGAGCGACTGCATCTTCTCAGCAGCTCCGACGTTGCGCAATGCGATGTGAATGGGAACAACGTGATCCTTCCCATGATGCTTCAGTGCCTCAGCTGAGCGGCGAGGCTTCTGCTCGCTGCTGGGTTCAGTCCCGAAGATGAAGCTGATCGTATGAAAGCCACTGACAGCTGCCACTGGACACATGGATGAAAGACAAGAGACATAGAGGACGCGTCCAGCATGGTGAGGGTTCGGCTGCACGACATGTTGCATTATATACTTAAACATCACAGACAGCAGCCCGCGGTGTTTACAGTATTTAATCTTGGTTTTAGCTTCAGTCTGAGTCTGTGTGCAGTTTAAACACCTTGTTTTAATAACCTTCTGTCGTCACGATCACGATGTTGTTATATCCTCAGCCTTGTTGTGAGCACAGTGGACCTCACGCTGGACAGATTTGCCGTAAATATTAGAATATGTGCGAAATCCAATTTTACCAAAAAGCACCAGGCAGCGAACTGACGATGGAATTTATACTCAAAACTAGTGTAGAAATGAGTATTTCGCTATATATATCGCTATATTTATAGAGTATACTCTATATTTATATGCGGACTCTCCATATTTATACGATTCCGAAGTTCGAATTTTAGTCAACTTTAAATTCTCGCTCTTTAATAGGTAACGAGCCCCCATTCGTGTTGTTTTAGTTTATTGTTGGTTAGTTGTACACTAACGCCAACAGTTTGTTCGGGTTTTTTAGTCAGAAAGTCACTTTGCTGGCAGACATAACGACTGTTTTTCGCAATCATTTCCGACTAGACCCGCCTACCGCGCTATGAATGGCTAATAGTTGAAGGGTAATAAGAGGCTGCGTGTGATTGGCTCCTCGCATGAGGCAGAGGAGATATTATTGGGCGGAGGTCGTGGAGGAGGCGGAGGGTGCACGAATACGGGTGGGGAAAGGAAGCCGCTGTGAAGTGCAAACATTTCGCCATTTGTCGCGCAATTGTTTGACTTTCTGCCGCCGTCATAAACAAACGAAATAAAGGGCAGTCCATCCACGTGGTACAATTACTAGTGATTTGGAAAGAGAACTAGAAGTTACTAAAGCCCACGTACTAGTTAGTAGTAGTAGTTACCTGTTTCCAAACACAGGCACAAGCAAGTCAGGTAGGGGCAACCAGGTCCTCCATATATATAATCATACAGCAGCCACCAATTTTCCAAATTATAGACCTCGTGTTAAAGAAAAGGGCAGCAGGACACTAAAAAAACGCATATTTTTAAGAGGCCAATAATAATATAGCCTCCTGAACTCATGGCATTGGGGATTTACTTGGCGATTCTTACAAGATGGCAAAGGTGCTGAGCTAAAAATCCCTTTAAACAAGTTCACCGCATTCCCCTTTTTCCCATTAGCTCACGTTCTGTGTTGTATGTTTGATTGCAGTGTATCCAGGGCAAGTAAGGAACACCAGAGACGAGACATGCTCGCAACGCAGCCCGCCGATCCTTTTCCACAGAATGCAAATGTCAAACAGGTTTGTAGTTCTCATCTCCATCCATCCATTATCTTCCACTTGTCCAGGGTTCGGGTTGCAGGGGCAGCAACCGAAGTAGGGAGACCCAGACCTCCCTCGCCCCAGCCACCTCCACCAGCTCGACTGGGGGAACCCCGGGGCGTTCCCAAAACAGCTGAGAGATATAATCCCTCCAGCGTGTCCTGGGGTCTCCTTCCAGCTGGAATTGCCTGAAACACCTGGCAAGGGAGGCACCCAGGAGGCATCCTTACCATCCTTCTATATGGGGCAATTTGGAGAACTCAATTGACTTGATCCATGGTTTTGGACTGTGGGAGGAAACCGGAGAACCCGGAGAAAACCCATGCAGACATAGGGAGAACATGGAAACTCCACCCAGATTGGGATTCCAACTGGAAATCCCTAGCGCTGAGAGGAGAACATGCCAACCACTAAGCCACCAAGCCTCCCTATATATTAGGATATGTGTGTAATATATAAAAAAAATGATAGGCAGCAAACTGATGTTGGACTTTAGAGCAAACCAGTATCTGAGTAAATAAATCCATCCATTTTCTTCCGCTTTATCCTCTGTTAGGGTCGCGAAGGGGTTCCCCATGCCCATCCAAGGAAGAACGTCTCGGGCGCTGGGCAGATACACCCAGGACAGGGCGCCAATCTATCACTGGGCACACACTAACTCACACAGACACACTCTACATGGGGCAATTTGGAGAACTTGATTGACTTGATCCATGTTTTTGGACTGTGGGAGGAAACCGGAGAACCCGGAGGAAGCCCATGCGGACATGGGGAGAACATGGAAACGCTGAGAGGAGAACATGCTAACCACTAAGTCACCGTGCCGCTCACCCTGTATAAATAAATATTCTCTGTATTTCTAAGATTCTAAAGTTTGAATTTTAGTCAAGTCTAAATTCTAATAATAAAAAAATACAATAATAAGACAGTGAAATGTTATTTCTCATTGTTTTAGCTGATTATTGGATTTAGGATGTGTTAGGATTTAAGTCATGTCGTTTACGTATTCCCAGGGACTTTTATTTTATCCATGCGGCCCGTTCGTTTGCTTGGTCTGGATTCATGTGGACATGTACAGAGGGATTATTTGGCTTCGGTGTGGTTAGCCCATTCATGCAGTAACTCTTGCAAATGATCTGTTCTGCTATTGTCTGTCCTTTTTGCTGGAACGGCTTTTAGGTCATGTCCCCAAGTCAGCTGACATCAGATGACGTGCCAGCCTGTCTGAAAGGCTCACGTTCATGTGGTTGGGCACGAAAACCATGAGCAGTTGCTTCATTTCCACTTTGGTTCCCGTATAACAATGAGTAGTTAATAATGGCTTTAACACTATATAATAGTATGAGGAACAGCAGGTGGCTTTTCCCAACACATGCATGCAGGACAATGTCCGTAAATTAAGTCAATTATGTTACTGTTGTTCCTTAAAATGCTTATAGGTCTGAGGTTGATCGGTCTGGTGTCTTATCATTGCACCTTTTTTTTTTGTTATAATGTAAATGTTATGAATACATTGGGCTGTAGTTTATATGAGGGCATCTCGGTGTTTGCACCTATCAGTATGAGCTTATTAAAAAAAGCTCAATCATAGAAACATCCATCCATACATCTTCCGCTTTATCCTATTTTAGAATCCCCATCCAGGGGGGAACGTTTCAGGCGCTGGGCAGATACACCTAGGACAGGGTGCCAATCTATCGCTGGGCACACACTTACTTACTCAGATACACTCTATATGGGTCAATTTGGAGAGTTCAATTGACCTTGATCCCTGTTTTTGGACTGTGGGTGGAAACCAGAAACCCGGAGGAAACCCACGCGGACACGGGGAGAACATAGAAACCCACCCAGATTGGGATTCGAACCGGTAATCCCTAATGCTGAGAGGAGAACATGCTAACCAGTAAACCACCTTGCCGCCCATCATAGAAACATGTCCTCTCATAATTATCCATCCATCCATTATCTTCTGCTTTATCCTCTTTTAGGGTCGCGGGGGGGGTTCCCCATGCCCATCCAGGGGAGAACGTTTAGGGCGCTGGGCAGATACACCCAGGACAGGATGCCAATCTATCACTGGGCACACACTTACTCACATACACTCTATATGGGGCAATTTGGAGAATTCAACTGAAGTTGAACCATGTTTTTGGACTGTGGGAGGAAACCGGAGAACCCGGAGGAAACCCACGCGGACACGGGGAGACCATGGAAACTCCACCCAGATTGGGATTCGAACCGGGAATCCCTAGTGCTGGGAGGAGAACATGCTAACCACTAAGCCACCGTGCCACCCATCATAGAAACATGTCCTCTCATAATCATACAGTGGGTTATAAATCATGGCCCTGTTAACAATGACAGAGCAGTAAGTTTTGTGAGGTGTAGCTTGTGTTAAAGCGCTGATCGCACCAAAACTGTAAATCAGTAGGTTCCACCGGAAGAGTTTTTTTTTTTAACACCACTCTTTTAGACTGTATATTATGACACACCTATCTTTTGCTGCACTTCTTGTCCATGTTTTCAGTTCCACTTTCTGTAAAGATGGCCTTTGTAGTTCTAGAATTCTCTTTGTGTTCTACAGTACATACTGTGTACGTCCCCTTTACTCTGTTCTAATGGTCAGAACCCCAATAGTAGCACCACAGAGCAGGGGTTATTTGGTTGGTGCGTTATTCCTATCCCAGCAGTGTCACTGAGGTGGAGAAATGAAACTCCAGCATCACTGCTGCACTAAAACCCCCTCACCACATCAGTGTCACTGCAGAACTGACAATAAACAATCCACCACCCAAATGATACCTGTTCTGTCAATAGAGAACAGAGAACCAACAGGGGACTAACAACAACAAGAACACAGATAGACTACAGTCTGTAATTATAAAACTACAAAGTCCATCTACATCAAATATAGATGATGAAATAGATGAGCATAAAGGGGGCGTGTTCAAACCATCCATTCATTATCTTCCGCTTTGTCCTCTATTAGGGTCGCGAAGGGGTTCCTCATGCCCGTCCACGGGAGAACGTTTCAGGCGCTGGGCAGATAGACCCAGGACAGGACGCCAATCTATCACTGGACACACACTCACTCACACAGACACACTCTATATGGGGCAATTTGGAGAATTCAATTGACTTGATCCATGTTTTCGGACTGTGGGAGGAAACCGGAGAACCCAGAGGAAACCCACGCGGACACGGGGCGAACATGGAAACTCCACCCAGATTGGGATTCAAAATTGGATAGATTGAGAATGCCTAGTGCTGAGAGGAGAACCAACTAAGCAAACCCTGGTGCCGCCCTGGTACCATGTATATTAATATTAAAATGAGTTCAGTAAACTTTTTAAGACAGCTGGCCTTAAACATCAGTTTGGTCAGAGTTTTTCGGAATGTCTCTCATTTTAAAATCACCGTGGTGTCATGTTCATCCGGATTGTGAGGGCTTTGGGGCCAAAGTCAGGCATTTCCTTTTGAAAGTGCTAATCCTGTCACACTGGTTGTATTAATTCAGGGCAGTTCCTCATACGCTAAGATTAAATGCTTCAACATCGACGATAACATTGTGAATCCTAGGATCAGATTTCTCACAGATTTTCCGAATGTATTCGTAATGTAATTAAATATGCATTTTTTGTTCATGGTCATCCATTCATTCATTATCTTCCGCTTTATCCTCTATTAGGGTCACGGGGGAGGGGGGGTTCCCCGTGCCCATCCAGGGGAGAACGTTTCGGGTGCTGGGCAGATACACCCAGGACAGGACGCCAATCTATCACTGGACACACACTCACTCACAGACACACTCTATGTGGGGCAATTTGGAGAATTCAATTGACTTGATCCATGTTTTTGGCCTGTGGGAGGAAACCGGAGAACCCGGAGGAAACCCACGCAGACACGGGGAGAACATGGAAACTCCACCCAGATGGGGATTCCAACTGGGAATCCATAGTGCTGAGAGGAGAACATGCTAACCACTAAGCCACCGTGCCGCCCCTGGTCACTACCAATTTTTGATAATTAAAGAGACAATGTGCGTTATTATCATGATATGTAAAAGTTGTCTCATTTAGCCTTAAGCCGTAATCAGTAGGGGTGCAAACCTCTAAGTGTCTGGTGATTCGAATCGATTCCGATTTTCGATTCAGAAACGATTTTTTCAGTTGAAGTGCTCGTTAAATTTAGTTTAAATGATGTGATTGACAAGATGAAACGACGATATAAACAAAAAGAACATTTATTAAAAACAATCATTTTAGGTTCCTTTCTGTATCAAATCTTTTTGCTTTATTTTATTTTATATATAGGATTGCACTAAATTAAAATGAGCAGTGTTAGGTTTGCTTAGCTGCCTGGCTTTTTCCATCCATCCATTATCTTCCGCTTTATCCTCTATTAGGGGTGGGGGGTGGGGGTTTCCCATGCCCATCCAGGGGAGAACGTTTCGGGTGGTGGGCAGATACACCCAGGAAAGGGTCGCCAATCTATCACTGGACACACACTCACTCACACAGACACACTGTATATGGGGCATTTTGGAGAACTCAATTGACTTGATCCATGTTTTTGGACTGTGGGAGGAAACCCACGCAGACACGGGGAGAACATGGAAACTAACCACTAAGCCACCGTGCCGCCTGCCTGGCTTTATCTTACCTTAAAAACATCCATCAATGAACAAATAATTCAAAATACATTTATACAATAGTTTACCATGGTGCATTAGCCTTTAATCAAAACTATAATACAGACTTTACAGTCAGAGTGCATTTAGATTTCCCAAATCTTTAAAACTTAATATTAAAAATAAAATCCATGCTTTAGTCTTTTTAACTATGTTGCAACAACATTCACTACATTTTCAAAATGTAACATTAAATATTAAATATATTTTCAGCTTCTTTTAGTTCAGGGTGATGTTCAGGGTGATGTTCAGGGTGATGCTCGCGCATTTGGCGTATTTCCAAAGTACCTCGATTTCATTTAACACTCGTTGTAAACAGTTGAGGGCAGCACGGTGGCTTAGTGGTTAGCATGTTCTCCTTTCAGCACTAGGGATTCCCGGTTCGAATCCCCATCTGGGTGGAGTTTCCATGTTCTCCCCGTCTGCGTGGGTTTCCTCCGGGTTCTCCGGTTTCCTCCCACAGTCCAAAAACATGCATCAAATCAATTGAATTCTCAAAAATTGCCCCATATAGAGTGTGTCTGTCTATCTGCCCAGCGCCTGAGATGTTCTCCCCTTGATGGGTATGGGGAACCCCACCGCGACCCTAATAGAGAATGAAGCGGGAGATAATGAATGAATGAATGTAAACAGTTGTGCTGTACTGTGGCCGAGCGGATATGTAATGCAATATGCAGTACACTCGGGAGGGGGCGGCAAAAAAAAACCATAAACGCATTTTTTTGCAACCCTTGTAACCAGATGTGTCCAATGTCTCGGTTCTTTCCAGTGGATCAAGGAGAAGATCGCTTACACACTGAAGACTCTACAAAAGCGCTATGTGACCACAGATGCCACAGTGACCAGCGATGACTCCGAGGCCAACCAACTGTGCAGCGCTCTGGAGGCGGTCTTCATCCACGGCCTCAGGAGCAAACACATCCGCTCTGATGGCGGAAAAGCCCGCAATCGGAAAGGGGGCTCTCTTCCAGAACCCATCTTTTGGAACCTTCTCAAGTCCATCACTCACAGGCAGGTCCACATTTTGTCGGTCAATCTTCTGCTAGAGTCACGTGGGGTGGGGTGGGGTGGGGTGGGGGGGGTAGGTTCCTCAAGCCCATCTAGGGTAAAATTATTTTGGGGTTGGGCAAATACACCAAGGACAGAGCCAATCCAATGTTTGGCTCAGACACACATAATATAGTGGCACAATATCTAGGGGCAATTTAGAGCCGTCATTTCACCTTGAATTTATGTTTTTGGGCTATGGAAGGACATCTAAAAGCTCAAAATGTTCTCAGAGCCACCGTGCCGCCCCCACAATGACGATGATGATGGCTTAGTGGTTGGCATGTTCTCCTTTCAAAACTAGGGATTCCCGGTTCGAATCCCCATCTGGGTGGAGTTTCCATGTTCTCCCCGTGTCCACGTGGGTTTCCTCTGGGTTCTCCGGTTTCCTCCCACAGTCCAAAAACATAAATCAAGGTTAATTGAATTCTCCAAATTGCCCCATATAGAGTGTGTCTGTGTGAGTGAGTGTGTTTCCAGTGATAGATTGGCACCCTGTCCTGGGTGTATCTGCCCAGTGCCCAAAACGTTCTCCCCTGGATGGACATGGGGAACCCTGACCCCCCACCCCCCGCAGCCCTAGTAGACGATAAAGCAGAAAATAACGGATGGATGGATTAATAATGATAGTCATGTGAAATGAATTCATTACTAAATATGAGCATAGTGGAAGAGGTGTATGTTTTCCATGATTGGCATGTTTTCCCCACATCTATGTTTTAATATACTGGCGGTCTGTCTATGATATTTCTTTGCCTCTTGCTCAGAGAGCTCAGAGATTTAATACCCCCTGCTGCCATATTTATTAACCCTTTAATGCAGGTCACTGATTGAAAGAGTAATGGGTCTCTTTAGTATCACTATATATATATATATTTTTTTTTTTTTTTTTTTCTGTACAGATGATGTAACTTGCTTATTATTTATTTATTTATTTATTTTTCATTCATTCATTATTTCCCGCTCTAGTAGAGTCGCGTGGGGGGGGGTTCCCCATGTCCATCCAGGGAAAAAGGTTTCGGGCGCTGGGCAGATACACCCAGGACAGAACGCTAATCTATCAGTTGACTTGATCCATGTTTTTGGACTGTGGGAGGAAACCGGAAAACCCGGAGGAAACCCACACGGACACGGGGAGAACATGGAAACTCCACCCAGATGGGGATTCAAACCGGGAATCCCTAGAGCTGAGAGGAGAACATGCCAACCACTAAGCCACCGTGCCGATTTATTTATTTATTATATTTTTTAGAGATGTGATTCTAGAGCTGGATGGTTTGAGCTTCATTAACTCAGACGTGGGTCGGTGCCGGGCCTGGGTCCGCCTGGCCTTAAACGACAGTCTCATGGAGTGCTACATGACAGCCCTCCTTCGTGAAGGTGACATGCTGGACGCGTACTACCAACCCGGTGCGCTGCTCCTTGACCCTGAGGAGCGGGAGGTGCTGCTCAGCCTACTGCAGGGCCTGGCCTCGCTCGCGTTCCAGCTCTCCTACAAATCAGCCGTGCTCAATGAGTGGACCACTACGCCCCTCGTACTCGCTGGCCTGTGTTGTCCCGCGTCTGCCGACGATTTCCAGCTTCCCTGCCCACGCCGGGAGTCCTGGGACACAGCCTCGCACTCATCTGGTTCTGGGAACTCTGGAAGGGGCCACGAGGGCATGGCGGCCTCAGACCAGAGTCTGGACACCGTCGGTTCTTCCCAGCTCTCCTGCAGCCTGGGCTCGGATCGAGGGAGCTGGGGCTGTCAGGTGGAGAACAGGAACACGCTTGACGGGTGAGTAAGCCTGACTAAAGTAAGCCTGACTAAAGTGGCACATGATTTGACTTATAGTCATGGGAAGTTTAACCACTAGGTGTGTTGTTGAGCTCCTTATGGTTTTACCCTATCCATCCATTATCTTCCACTTTATCCTCTATTAGGGTCGGGGGGGGGTTCCCCATGCCCATCCAGGGGAGAACGTTTCGGGCGCTGGGCAGATACACCCAGGACAATCTATCGCTGGGCACATGCTCACTCACTCACACACACTCTATATGGGGCAATTTGGAGAACTCAATTGACTTGATCCATGTTTCTGGGCTGTGGGAGGAAACCGGAGAGCCCGGAGGAAACCCACGTGGAGAACATGGATTGGGATTTGAACCGGGAATCCCCAGTGCTGAGAGGCGAACGTGCATGAGGCGAACGCCATGCCACCCCAATATACCCTTTTATTATATTTCAAAGACCGGTAGTTCCGGTCCTTAAATCTGATTGGCTGAGCCGTTTGTCCAGCCGTGACATTATTAACAATAACACACACCTCTGAGCGCTTCACATTTATATATACACGATATAAAACACATTATTATAAATAATAAAATTGAGATTAATATAAACAGTGAGCGTCGGCACGGTGGCTTAGTGGTTTAGCATGTTCTCCTCTCAGCACTAGAGATTCCCGGTTCGAATCCCCATCTGGGTGGAGTTTCCATGTTCTCCCCGTGTCTGCGTTGGTTTCCTCCGGGTTCTCCGGTTTCCTCCCACAGTCCAAAAACATGGATCAAGGTCAATTGAGTTCTCCAAATTGCCCCATATAGAGAGTGTATGTGTGAGTGAGTGAGTGTGTGCCCAGTGATAGATTGGTGTTCTGTCCTGGGTGTATCTGCCCAGCGCCCGAGATGTTCTCCCCTGGATGGGCATGGGGAGATAATGAATGAATGAATAAACAGTGAGCTGATCCCCAATTTGCACTAAGCCTGTTTCGGCTGTTAGTTTTTTTTTAAAACTCCGTGTTATAAATTTTAGCCAGTAGGTGGCAGTTTTTGATAGTTTGAGAAACTGTATTCCTGTTACTCCACGATCAGTTTTTACTTTAAAAACCTATCTTCCACTTGATCCTCTACTAGGGCCCGCTTTTGGGCGCTGGGCAGATACACCCAGGACAGGACGCCAATCTATCACTGGGCACAAATACACTCTATATGGGGCAAGTTGGAGAATTCACTTGACTTGATCCATGTTTTTGGACTGTGGGAGGAAACCGGAGGAAACTGAAGAACCCAGAGGAAACCCACACAGACACGGGGAAAACATGTAAACTGCACCCAGATTCGAACCGGGAATCCCTAGCACAGAGAGGCAAACGTGCTGGAGAGGAGAGTGTGTGTAAGTGTGTCCAGTGATAGATTGGCATTCTGTCCTGGGTGTATCTGCCCAGCGCCCGAAACGTTCTCCCCTGGATGGGCATGGGGAACCCCCCCCCGCGACCCTAATAGAGGGTAAAGCAGAAGATAATGGATGGATGGATGTACAGTTAGTGAGTGCTAGTTGATGAAGGCTTTTATGACGCCTCTGGTCTTTTATTTCAGAATAAGTTGCTCCTCCAGCCAGGACCTGGACGTCCCCAGCCCCACTCCAGAGAGCATGAATGACTCCTCCACCCACAGCAGCAGTGATGACGATGCGTTTAAGAGTTCGGCGAACACTCAGGGTGAAGATGAGATGCTTTCACCTTCCACAGCTGCACCTTTTCTGACCACAACCCCTATGGCTTTAGAGCTGCAGCCCTCAGCAGAGGACTCGAACGAGTCTGAGATAACAGATGCTAATAATGCATGTCCAGAAGTGATGGAGTCTTCTGTAATGGTGGACCTGAAGCAGAATGCTGACGAGGCACCCATGGCCTCTGATGTAGCTCACCCCATCTCACCCTCTGAACTGAGCTCGGACCTGACTACACCCAGCACTCCAACCCTGCTGGACGGCTGTGCCAATGAGCTCTTGAATCATTCCCATCCTCCGGTCCAGCGCACTTTAAGTGCTTTGAGCCGGAAGATCTCCTCTGGGTCCATCGATTCCTACAATGTGAGGTTCTCCAGCATGCGATTGGTTTTCTGTGGCGCGTATTTCGTCTCTTCTCATAGCCATGAATTCTTATTTCTTCTTCAGAAGTCCACATCTTGGATCTCAGAAGAGGACTTTTATAAGCCGGAGAGGTACGAGAGCCAGGAGTCGGAAGATTCTGATGTTCTAGAGTCGGTCACATCCAATGGGACACCTCTGTCTCCTGTTTCAGAAGCGGAATTAAATCCGTCTCCACCCAGCGTGATTCATCGTAGACAGATGGGTAAGACCAGTGAACACTTGTGTGATGTATATCTGTACAAACTGTGTACGTCCCCTTTACTCTGTTCTAATGATCAGGACCCCAATAGTAGCACCACAGAGTTCTCAGGTCTCAGTTCCACTTGTAAAGATGGACTTTGTAGTTCTCCAATTGCAGACTGTAGTCCATCTGTTTGTTCTACAGTACATACTGTGTACGTCCTCTTTACTCTGTTCTAATGGTCAGAACCCCAATAGTAGCACCACAGAGCAGGGGTTATTTGGTTGGTGCATTATTCCTATCCCAGCAGTGTCACTGAGGTGGAGAATGAACCTACAACTTTCAGTACAAGTCACTGACTCTGGCATACAGAACCATTTCTGGATCTTTCCTCTTACCTTCACTCTATCTTTTCAAAATACACTCCGGCTCGTTCACTTCGCTCCAGTGATGATCGCTGTCTGGCGATTCCACCTCACCGAGGAGCTCATTCTCACTCCGTGGTGTTCACCACTGCAAAATGGTGGAATGTTCTTCCCAACTCTGTCCGTAAGGCAGAATCACTAAACAATTTTAAGAAACTACTGAAGACGCATCTCTTTAATAAATACCTGTTGTAAACCTGTTGGTTTTCTCCATGGCTTCTGACTTGTGGTGTCCTCATTTGTAAGTCACTTTGGATAAAGGCGTCTGCTAAATGACTAAATGTAAATGTAATGTAAATGAACCTCCAGCAGCACTGCTGCACTAAAACCCCCTCACCACATCAGTGTCCCTGCAGAACTGACAATAAACAATCCACCACCCAAATGATACCTGTTCTGTCAATAGAGAACAGAGAACCAACAGGGGACTGACAACAACAAGAACACAGATGGACTACAGTCTGTAATTATAAAACTATAAAGTCCATCTATATGATAAGAGGAGGAAATGGAGGATGGAGCAAGAAGGGGGCGTGTTCAAACTTTTGACTGACAATGTATCAGAACAAAAAGCATGTTCTCCATCATACTAGTCATAAATAAACCTGGTAATAACCTATGTGCCAGCTACACATCAAAAACACCTGATTTATTTAATAATGCAGACCCTTGAGTGCTTATTACTTTTAATAAACAATTAAATTCATAAATGTGTTTATTCAAAACTAAATTATTAATAAACCCTTCTTCGATGTAATCTGGTGCGGATCTTAAAGTGAACATTGGTTGCTGAGCAACGGGACACTGTTTTTTGTGCTCATTGGGAAATGGCTCTCTGTTTATATTTATTCATTCATCCATTATCTTCCACTTTATCCTCCATTAGGGTTCCCCATGCCCATCCAGGGGAGAACGTTTTGGGCGCTGGGCGGTTACACCCAGGACAGGGTGACAATCCATCACTGTGCACACACACACTCACTCACACAGACACACTCTATATGGGGTAATTTGGAGAACATGGAAACTCCACCCAGATTGGAATCCGAACCGGGAATCCCTAGTGCTGAGAGGAGAACATGCCAACCACTAAGCCACCGTGCCTATTCTCATTATGCTCCACCACGTTCTCACGTTTCTTTACCGGTGAGCTGGAACAGTTTGGTCCGGCACCTTTTTGTTTTTGTTGTTCGGTGCTTGCGAGAATGTCGCTGCAGCATCCTGGTTGAGTGGAGTTAGGATGCAGCATGATGAAGAGATGATTCACTTCAGTGGACAGTCTCCATTGTTGTTGTTATTTAAAAATATCTAATCTGCGCTGATACAAATGTGAAGCAGTCAGAGGTATGTGTTATTGTCAATAATGTCACGGCTGGACAAACAGCTCAACCAATCCAATTAAGTTCAAGTAATTTATTTATAGAGCGCTTTTTACAACAGTACATTGTCACAAAGCAGCTTTACAGAATGAAAAGCCTTTAAACCCCCAAAGAGCAAGCCAAAGCGACAGTGGCAAGAAAAAACTCCCTGTTATGTTGCTATTTAAGGAAGAAACCTTGTGAGGACCAAGACTCAGTGGGGGACTCATCCTCCTTGAGCGGCCAGGCAGCAACAACAGTGTAGGACACTCATGTACAGATATTAAACAAATGGAAAAACTAAAAACTAGAAAACTAATGTGAGTCCATTAGGGGGCGTCCTGCAGGACCACCAGTCCAATTAATATTCAGGTTCCATCCAGTATTCGTCGGCAGAGCCATGGATGAAGATCTCCAGGAAGCCGGGCAGACCTCAAAAGAAACAGACAAAGGAAGACAGTTAGAGCTTTCCGTGGGGGGGAGAAGGACCGGAACCAACCTTTTGGTGGCACGGTGGCATAGTGGTTGGCATGTTCTCCTCGTAGCACTAGGGATTTCCGGTTCGTGTCAGCGTGGGTTTCCTCCGGGTTCTCCGGTTTCCTCCCACAGTCCAAAAACATGGATCAAGTCAATTGAATTCTCCAAATTGCCCCATATAGAGTGTGTCTGTGTGAGTGAGTGTGTGTCCAGTGATAGATTGGCGCCCTGTCCTGGGTGTATCTGCCCAGCGCCCGAAACGTTTTCCCCTGGAGGGGCATGGGGAACCCCCCCCCCTTCCCCCCCGCGACCCTAATAGAGAATTTCGTGGTGGAGTGCAGATTTGTCGCTTCCCCTTTACACCTCATACATGCTGGAAAAGGTTTCCGGAATCCCGTGACCCTAATTGGTGTAAGCGGATTACGGAGTTAATCTATGAGTGAATCTCCCTCAAACGGCGAGCTAACTGTTGTCACCCTCAAATTTGCCTGAGAAACCAATTTCAAACAGCCCCGTCGATGGGAGAGTGTGTGGGTGCAGTAGCTCAGTGTAAAGCCTTATTTAAACTCCCTCTGCGTACGGAAATGTGTGCGTGGGCTTCATGCGATATAACAGTTACTGCCCACATACTTCCTTGCGTCAGCTCCGTTGATATCGTTGTTGAACACTATATCCATTAGAGGGCAGTTAAGAGTAAAAATCAAACATGGCGACGGCGGAGGAACCTGTGATTTTGTACATACTGCAAAAACGACAAAAAATGCAGCGTTCTAGACGGTGGTGGTCTGGGAGGCCACTGATAAGGTCGCGACATTTGGATGGAGAATTTTATTCACTTGTCCGCCCAATGAGGGAAACTGATGACGAACGTCATTTCCAATACTTTCGGTTTTTTAATTCCTTTCCAGGCAGCACGGTGGCTTAGTGGTTAGCATGTTCTCCTCTCAGCGCTAGGGATTCCCGGTTCGAATCCCCATCTGGGTGGAGTTTCCATGTTCTCCCCGTGTCTGCGTGGGTTTCCTCCGGGTTCTCCGGTTTCCTCCCACAGTCCAAAAACATGGATCAAGTTAATTGAATTCTCAAAAATTGCCCGGTTTAGAGTGTGTCTGTGTGAGTGAGTGTGTGCCCAGCGATGGATTGGCGCCCTGTCCTGGGTGTATCTGCCCAGCGCCTGAAACGTTCTCCCCTGGATGGGCATGGGGAACCCCACCGCGACCCTAATAGAGGATAAGCGGAAGATAATGAATGAATGAATGAATAATTCCTTTCCAATGTCCAGCTGTTTTGTAACAACTGTTTGTCCCTGTGCCCCGGCGAAGTAACATCATATAAATGATTCAAATTGCGCACCAACTCGCACAACCAGGCTTCAAAAAGCTCCGCCATGTTTTTCTTCTTCTTCCTGTACATATGGAAGTGGTCGCATCATGCACTGCCCCCACGGTTTCCAGTGGTATTGCTCCGTCCTGTCCGCATCCGCAAGCTTTCAGAAAAACGTGCAGATTACGTACAAAATAAACGCAGAGTCCGTTTCCGTATTTAACGTTGAGCTTAAATGAGCCTTAAATGAGGCTTTAGGGTGTTGGGCTACCAATCTAAAGGCTGTGAGTTCAAATCCCATGATGAGTAGAGTTACCAATGTGAGTAAGGCCCTTAACCCTCAATGCTCCAGGGGTCTGTAAGGCCATCCCTGTGAATTTTGTAAGTTGCTTTGGTGCAAAGTGTCTAAATGTCCTGATGCTTAATGTTATTCATATACTTAGGTTGCTGGGTGTGGGGATTCCCCGTGCCTGTCCAGGGGGGAGAACATTCTGGGCGCTGGGCAGATACACCAAGGACAGGGCAAAAATCTATCGCTGGACACACTCATACATACACACACACCCCTATGCACACTTTATAGGGCAATTTAGAGCATTCTATTTACCTTGAGTCCATGTTTTTTGGACAGTGGGAGGAAACCCATGTGAACACAGGGAGAATATTGGAAACTCCACCCAGATTGGGATACAAACCTAGTTCCTCAATGCTGAGAGGAGAACATGCTAACCACTACATCACCACTACATCACCTCTTCAGATGCTCAGCTGCCGGCATTAAATTCTGGAATGTTATGCGTGTGTAATAGCTACGTTTAAACCTGCTCGTTAGTTATTTACCAGACCTTTATTGGGTTAAAACAGAAAAAAAAGCACTAAAGGTGTGACGCTCTAGGGCCAGAACTGAGAACCAAAGTTTTTATTATTATAAGCATTTTATTTATTTATTTTTATTCATTCATCCATCCATTATCTTCGGCTTTATCCTCTATTAGGGTCGTGGGGGGGTTACCCATGTCCATCCAGGGGAGAACGTTTCAGGCACTGGGCAAATACACCCAGGACAGGGCGCCAATCTATCACTGGGCACACTCACTCACACAGACACACTCTATATGGGGCAATTTGGAGAACTCAATTGACTGGATTCATGTTTTGGACTGTGGGAGGAAACCCACGCAGACACGGGGAGAACATGGAAACTCCACCCAGATGAGGATTCGAACCGGGAATCTCTAGTGCTGAGAGGAGAACATGCTAAACCACTAAGCCACCGTGCCACCCTTTTAAATGGTCACAATCTCTATTTCTCTATATATCTATATGTGTGTGTGGATGGATGTGGGTTCCCTATGAAAATCCACACCTTGACATCCATTATGTTAGGTATCGCTCGTTCTTCTCCGGGAGATCGGCTACGCGGAAAGGAATGCGTACGCCGCTTGCGCCTTGTGAGCGTTTCCCGGGAATCGGCTACGCGGGGAAAAATGCGTACACCGGTCCGCTGGATCAAAACGCTCCCACGGATACAACCTGCGCGGGAGTAATGCGCAGCGCCGCACCGTGGTTGAACGCGCAAGGAGAGTTCAGAGACACCAGGATAAAAACAAAACAGGGTTTATTATTAAAAATGGTGTAGGGACACCAACAGAAAGGGGGAACGAAACAAACAAACTAACATCGGGGTATTACTGAAACAAAGACGTGCACCGGGATAAAGGAATACGGAAACTAAATACAAAAGACACCCAGTCACATGCACAAAATAAACCAATCACCCAACGGAGACAATGAGTCCCTTAAATGAGGGACAGGTGCCCCAGACACCTGTGAGACATTACCACAAAATTTGACCTTTACTTTTTGGGACCCTGTGGAGGTTTATATACTCTGTACATCCACCAACAAGAGACTTAAGAAACTTAATAATATAGGTCTTTAGTAAGACATCAGCGGCGGCACGGTGACTTAGTGGTTAGCATGTTCCCAGTTTGAGTTTCCATTTTCTCCCTGTGTCCGCATGGGTTTCCTCTGGGTTCTCCGGTTTCCTCCCACAGTCCAAAAACATGGATCAAGGTCGATTGAATTCTCCAAATTGCCCCATATAGAGTGTGTATGTGTGAGTGAGTGAGTGCCCAGCAATAGATTGGCGCCCTGTCCTGGGTGTATCTGCCCAGCGCCCGAGACGTTCTTCCCTGGATGGGCATGGGGAACCCCCCCACCCCCCCACCCCTAATAGAGGATAATGTGGAAGATAATGGATGGATTTCCATAAAGTAAATTCACCTGTTTTCAAAGTTTTTTTTTTTAACTGGTTTATTTTATGAACAGGTTGGCACGGTGGCTTAGTGTTTAGTATGTTCTCCTCTCAGCGCTAGGGATTCCCGCTTCGAATCCCAATCTGGGTGGAGTTTCCATGTTCTCTCCGTGTCTGCGTGGCTTTCCTCCGGAAATTTGGTGAATGCTCCAAATTGCCCCATATCGAGAGTGTGATTGTGTGAGTGAGTGAATGTCCAGTGATAGATTGGCGCCCTGTCCTGGGTGCATCTGCCCAGCGCCCGAAACACTCTCCTCTGGATGGGCATGGGGAACCCCCCCACGACCCTAATAGAGGATAAAGCGGAAGATAATGGATGGATGGATTTTATTAACAGCTAATTAGGATGGAATCCTGCACCACACAATTCTAGCAGTCCTGGGGATCCAGGTTCGAATCCTAATTGGAGTTTCCTTATCCTCCCTGTGTCCACTTGGTTTTCCTACAGTCCAATAACATGGATTTAAGGTGAATTGGCTGTTTTGAATCTCCCCTGTCTACATCCCTATCGCATGCTGCACACCAACAAGAAGAGAATAGAGTTCTAGATGTTGTACCTTCTTGATCCACTTGATAACTGAATGCCAGGATGCTTAAATGGCCGAACTGACGGTCACTGCATCTCATGGGCGAACAACAGAAATGCTTTGAGTGAGGAATGAGGACGTGAACGTCGTGTGATTTCTGCTTTGTGACTTCAGTCATGTGTTCATCAGTGAGGAAGTGGCCGATGTAGAAAGTGCTGCGAGACCACATCATGAGCCAGAGTCTCATGTGCTGCTGTTTTGGCGGCAGAATCCAGCTGTAGAATCCAGATGAAGTTGTGCGTTTTATTTTCACACTTTTATTTTCAAACACGCTAAATGAAGGTCTGATAAGAAGCTGCTGATTAAGGGGAACTGAAAAGTAGAACTCAAGGCCACAGCTGACAGCTCGAGAGATTAACTGCAGAATGCACGAGTTCCTCTGAAACTGCTGGTTTCATTATTCTTTTTTTTTATTATTATTATTTTTTATTTGATTTATTTATCATTCTAAGGCGGCTGTTTTGTCTTTAGTGCTTTTCGGATGTTTTTTACACAGCAGTATTAATAGGAGTCCATCCATCCATTATCTTCCGCTTTATCCTCTATTAGGGTCATGAACGTTTCGGGCGCTGGGCAGATACACCCAGGACAGGACGCCAATCTATCGCAATCACTCACACTCTATATGGGGCAATTTTTGAGAATTCAATTGACTTGATCCATGTCTTTGGACTGTGGGAGGAAACCGGAGAACCCGGAGGAAACCCACGAGGACACGAGGAGAACATGGAAACTCCACCCAGATTGGGATTCAAACCAGGAATCTCTAGTGCTGAGAGGAGAACATGCTAACCACCGTGCCGCCCTATTAATAGGAGTAATATTTAAAATTTATTTTATACTGCTTTAGATACAATTTATTCACTTAAAGCTCGCTGAACTGACCTGAAAAATCTCTCTAATGTTGGAGTCATAAAACATTTGTTATTAAAAACATGTTATTAGAGGTTAAAATTTGGTTTTTGAAAGGTTCTACATTTATGATGTTATTGTGAAATAAATAACCTCATTATCTTCTGCTTTATCTCTACTTGGGTCCGGGGGGGGGGGGGTGTTTCGGTTCTCCATGCCCATCCAGGGGGGAACGTTTCGGGCGCTGGGCAGATACACCCAGGACAGGGCGCCATCTATCACTGGACACACACTCACTCACACACACACACTCTATATGGGACAATTTAGAGAATTTATTTGACTTGATCCATGTTTTTGGATTGTGGGAGGAAATCGGAGAACCCGGAGGAAACCCACGCGGACACGGGGAGAACATGGAAACTCCACCCAGATTGGGATTTGAACCAGAAATCCCTAGTGCTGAGAGGAGAACATGCTAACCACTAAGCCACCGTGCTGCCCTTTATTTATATAATGTCACATTTTTTTTCTTTTAATATTACAGCAATTATTTTCTGCAGACTTATGAATGAGAATGTTTGATTAATTAAGGTCTTGATGAAGAATCAACCTCAAGAATCAGGAGCAAGCTCACAGTTCCTGTTTAACATTTTGACTTTTACTTTTATTTTATATTATTTATTAAACCTGAGCTTTTGTATTGTTCAATGTTCAAAAATAACTTCATACAGCACAACTATAGTCAGCTGTGGTTAGTTAAGTGCAAATAAAATAAAAAAACCTCAGTCCTTTCTTTACTGAAGTTGAAGTTTTTTGATAGTATTACATGCCTTTATTGGCCATGACGTCATCGCCAAAGTGCAGCCTAACTCGCTTGCTTCGATCGCCCTCTGGTGGTTGGCTGCAGTATTGGTCTTAAACGTATATGCTGCGAACAGTGCTTACAGAGAAATCTGTCCTCTACATTTAACCCATCAATGCAGTGAAACACACACACACACACACACTTAATAAGTAAGCACATGTCCCCGGAGCGGTGGGCAGCCCTGTATATGGCGCAGAGGGAGCCATTGGGGTTTTGGTACTTCTGCCATAGTACTATATGAAATTGAAAATCAAACTGGGGACCTCAGGGTGCAAGGCTTGTTCCTTAACCACAAGCCTATGACTGCCCTATGTATGTATGAGTTAAGACACGCCCCCTTCTTGCTCCATCCTCTATTTCCTCCTCTTATCATATAGATGGACTTTGTAGTTTTATAATTACAGACTGTAGTCCATCTGTGTTGTTGTTAGTCTCCTGTTGGTTCTCTGTTCTCTATTGACAGAACAGGTATCATTTGGGTGGTGGATTGTTTATTGTCAGTTCTGCAGTGACACTGATGTGGTGAGGGGGTTTTAGTGCAGCAGTGCTGCTGGAGTTTCATTTCTCCACCTCAGTGACACTGCTGGGATAGGAATAATGCACCAACCAAATAACCCCTGCTCTGTGGTGCTACTATTGGGGTCCTGACCATTAGAACAGAGTAAAGGGGACGTACACAGTATGTACTGTAGAACAAACAGATGGACTACAGTCTGAACTATAAAGTCCATCTTTACAGGAATTGGAACTGAGAACATGGACAATAAGTGGAGCAGAATAGGGAGGGGGGGGGTCTCCCCTCCCATAGTGATGCTGCAGTCACAGGGATCTGTGCTTTGTACTGATGCTGTGTATCCAAATTGATTGGGGTCAGAGTACAGAGGAATGTCCACTTACACCTTAGTCACAATAGTGCGATAGTGGTACTATTGAGGTTCTGAGTAAAGGGGACGTACAGTATGTACTGTAGAACAAACAGATGGACTACAGTCTGGAATTGGAGAACTACAAAGTCCATCTTTACATGGACAATAATATAATGATTTTGTTTGAATCAGCGTGTTCTTAGAAAATTCATCGGATTCTTGACAAAAAAGCTTCACCATCTNTCCACTTACACCTTAGTCACAATAGTGCGATAGTGGTACTATTGAGGTTCTGAGTAAAGGGGACGTACAGTATGTACTGTAGAACAAACAGATGGACTACAGTCTGGAATTGGAGAACTACAAAGTCCATCTTTACATGGACAATAATATAATGATTTTGTTTGAATCAGCGTGTTCTTAGAAAATTCATCGGATTCTTGACAAAAAAGCTTCACCATCTTGATGGGTTCTCAATATCTGTTTATTTATTAGATAACACTCATTTGTTCATCTAATACATTGTATATGTTTTCCTTCGCATCTTAATTAGCATTGTCTTCCCTCGTTAGGATTGCCGAATCCGTTCCGGGGCTTGCTGAAGCTGGGGCAGCTGGAGCGGCGTAGCGCTATGGGACTCTGGCGCGCATGCCACTGTGAGCTGTCTCCGTTCGAGCTGCGCCTCTTTGAAGATGAGGAGGAGCGTGCCATCTGCGAGAACTGCTCCCTTCTCCGCTGCGAGAACGTCTTCCTGGGCACGGACGGGCGCTTCCGCCTCGAATTCGCCAAGAAGAAGGTTCACCTGCGGGCGCAAAACATGGCTGAAGCTGAGGACTGGGTGGAGCGCATTCAAGAGGCCTTGAGCAAAGTGCGAACCCAGAAGCTGGAAGAGGGCGGCAGGCCGTCGCCCACCACCCCGCCCGAGGAACTGCACCCTGAGCCGCTCAGTGTGCCCGACGCCGACTGGACCAGACCCTGCGATCCGGAGCCAGATGCCATCAAGGAGGCCATGGTGCTTAACAAGGAGAAGGAGGCCTGGAGTTTGGTTCTGCTTTCGCTCTCAGCCGAAGCGCTCCGGGGCTACTCCGTGAAGGGAGACCATAAGCTGTGTCTCTTTTCCCACGGCATCGAGGCCGTTCGAGACGTGGTGCCGGATGTGGCGCTGGGTGGACCCGCTTTCTTTAAGGTATAACCTGCATTTCGCTTCATGATCAGCGCAGAATGTAAGAGATGTTTGCTGAACACGGTTGTCTATTCAGGTTCTGCTGGCTCAAGGAGCTTTGACCGTCAGGGCTGAGAGTGCTGAGGAGGCCAGGAGCTGGAGGAACCTCATTCGTGGGGCGCTTGATTTATACCTGGATGAGGAAAACCAAGAAGGGGAGGTGGCGCCACTGATGGGAGGAAACATCCAGAGGCTCGTCCAGCACAGACTGAAGGGAGACGGGGTACTTCTGCAATATCTGACAACCGTTCCTGTCGAGAAAGGCCTGAACGCACAAAGCTTCAGATGTGCAGGTAAACTATTTGCCAAGCTGTAGACATATTAGAAGATCAGACCCTTCTTGAATGAACATGCTACCCAACTGCTTGTTAGGAAACCTGAGAACCCGGAGGAAACACACAGGGACACGGGGAGAACATGGAAACTCCACCCAAATTAGAATTCCTAGTGCTGAGAGGAGAACATGCTAAACCTCTAAGCCACCATGCCGCCAACTCGCATTGTCGTAATGTTAAAAAAAAATAATAGCGGGTTGAACAGAACGAGGTGGAATCTGCAAAACAAGTGTAACAAAGTTTAATCAATCCATTATCTTCTGCTAATCGGGAGGGGGGTCGCGGGGGGGGGGGTGCCCCATCCAGGGGAGAACGTTTCGGGCGCTGGGCAGATACACCCAGGACAGGGAGCCAATCTATCACTGGGCACACACTCACTCACACAGACACACTCTATATGGGGCAATTTGGAGAACTCAATTGACCTTGATCTGGGTGGGGCACGGTGGCTTAGTGGTTAGCACTGCTCTAGGGATTCCCGGTTCGAATCCCAATCTGGGTGGAGTTTCATTGTTCTCCCCGTGTCTGCGTGGGTTTCCTCCGGGTTCTCCGGTTTCCTCCCACAGTCCAAAAACATGGATCAAGTCAATTAAGTTCTCCAAATTGCCCCATATAGAGTGTGTGTTCGAGTGAGTGTGTGCCCAGCGCCCGAAACGTTCCCCCCACATGACCCTAATAGAGAATTAAGTAGAATATAATGGATGGATGGATGGAATTGACCTTGATCATGTTTTTGGACTGTGGGAGGAAACCGGAGGACCCGGAGGAATCCCACGCGGACACTGGGAGAACATGGAAACTCCACCCAGATGGGAATTGGAACCGGAAATCCCTAGCGCTGAGAGGAGAACATGCTAACCACTAAGACTCCATGGCGTCCTCCAATAAATGGATCTCGTCTCATGGTTCTGTTGCATGTCTGTGTGCAGGCTGTTCCAAACAGATCGGTGTGTCTTTGGGGCGAGCGAGGCTGTGCGAGTTCTCCAGGCAGTATTACTGTGAAAGCTGTCACCGTGGCGACACCAGCATCATCCCGTCTCGCATGGTGCACAACTGGGATCTGGGTCTGTATGAGGTGAGCAGGGTTGGCGGCAGAGTTTGGTCTGTTCTCCTTCGTTGGTTGACTCCATCGTGCGTCTGCGCGTGCAGGTCTCGAGGCCGGCGGTTAAGTTGATGGCCGACGTTGAGCAGGAGCCCTTGCTGGACCTCAGCCTCTTAAACCCCGGCTTGTTGGATCATACGGAAACCATGGCAACGGTGCAGAGTCTCAGGAAGACGCTCCGCCTGCTCGGCGATTACTTGCTCATCTGCCGCAGTGGAATCCGGAAAAAGATGGATGACAGGTAGTATGAGAGGACGATGGTGAAAGAAATGATGTCACGGCTCTGAAATATAAATTAAATAATGGGTTGGGATTTTAGCACCTGAAGTGTGCTAGAATTAGAATCACCTTTATTGTCGTTATAATTTCCATTACAATGAAATTTGGGTGCAACTCCAAGGTTCTGCAAGAAACATAAAGCGAAATAAAAAAAAAAATATAATACTATGTATGAATAAATATAAGTTAAAATAAAATATAAGGCATAATATATACACTGGTTGAACGGTGGCTTAGTGGTTAACATGTTCTCCTCTCAGCACTGGGAATTCCCAGTTTGAATCCCCATCTGGGTGGAGTCTCCATGTTCTCCCCGTGTCCGCATGGGTTTCCTCTGGGTTCTGTGGTTTGCTCCCACAGTCCAAATACATGGATCAAGTCAATTGAGTTCTCCAAATTGCCCCATATAGAGTGTGTTTGTGTGAGCGATAGATTGGCGCCCTGTCCTGGGTGTATCTGCCCAGCGCTTGAAACGTTTTCCCCTGGATGAGCATGGGGGAAACCCACCGCAACCCTAATAGAGGATAAAGTGGAAGATAATGAATGAATGAATATACACTATAAGAAATACGAAAATGAGTATGGATGAGGGTGATGGATATGCCCGTCATCTCAAATTAAATGTAGAAAAAACAGAACTTCTCATTATCCCAGCTAAACCCTCAATCCATCACGACCTGACCTTCCAAATCGACGGCTCCACAATCCGGAACCTTGGTTTCAGTCCGGAACCTTGGTTTCACAATAGACTCCCACCTTTAACTCTCTGATCATGTGACCAAAACGTCCCGTTTCTGCAGATTCTTCCTTTACAACATCAGGAAGATCAGACCTTTCTTGACTGAACATGCTCCACAACTGCTTGTTCAAGCCCTCATCCTATCCCAGCTTGATTATTGTAATGTGTTACTTGCCGGTCTCCCAGCTTCCACAATCAGAACTCAGACTCGTACTCAACCAGCCCAAGTGAACTTATATCCCTCCACCTCTCCTCTCTCTCCATTGGCTCCCTGTAGCTGCTGCATTCAGTACAAGACACTGACTCTGACCTACAGGACAATCTCTGGATCTGTCCCCTCTTACCTTCACTCTATATTTTTAAAATACACTCCGGCTCGTTCACTTCGTTCCAGTGATGATTGTCTCCTGGTGGTTCCACCTCACCGAGGAGCTCATTCTCACTCCGTGGTGTTCAGCACTGAGAAATGGTGGAACCATCTTCCCAACAAGTTTTAAGAAACGACTGAAGACGCATCTCTTTAACAAATACCTGTTGTAAAAAATAAAAGGGGGGGAGGGGGGCAGCATCAAATAACAATCAGGTTTGATGATTTGACAGTGTAGCTGGTTTTCTGCATAACTTCTGACCTGTGGTGTTCTCATTTGTAAGTCGCTTTGGATAAAAGTGTCTGCTAAATGATTAAATGTGTGTGTAAGTGGAATTTTTAATTCTAGCTAAATCAGTGCTGAGAGTGTTGGGCTATTAATCTGAAGGTTGTGGATTCAAATTCCAGGTTTTAAAATGGGACCTTCAGCAAGACCCTTAACCCTCATTGGTCTAGGGGGCGCTGTATTACAGCTGACATGGGGTTCTTACCCCATGTCAGGATAAAAGCATCCGTTGAATGTGAATTGTGCAGAGCACAGACTGATTAGAACTCCTGCATCTCAGTGCTGGGCATCTAGGTTTGAATCCCAATCTGGGTGGAGTTGGCATGTTCTCCCTGTGTCTGTTTGAGTGTTCTCCCG
>JAFMOD010000056.1:811032-821474 GCA_019802435.1 Corydoras maculifer | reverse complement strand
GTAAGAGAGGGGGTAAGTAAGAGGGAAGGGGTAAGTGAGAGAGGGGGTGAGGGGGAGGGAGAGAGGGGGGGAAGTGAGAGGTTGAGAGAGCCGGGTAAGAGAGAAGGAGAGAGAGGGGGGTGAGTGAGAGGGGGATAAGTGAGAAGGTGAGAGAGCCGGGTAAGAGGGAGGGAGAGAGAGGGAAGTGAGGGAGAGGGGAATAAGTGAGAGGGTAAGAGGGAAGGAGAGGGAGGGGGTAAGTGAGAGGGGGGTGAGTGAGAGGTTAAGAGTGAAGGAGAGAGAGAGCACATCGTACCGCTGCTCAGGTCTCTGAAACGTCGTCCACGTCGGTTCTAAGCTCCGGATTGATTTCTGTCTCTCAGATCGCAGACGGTCAGTACGACTCCCTGCTGAAGTCGCTGATAACGGTCTCATCGCATCACGTGCATCATTGCGTCCTCTGCACGCAGCGCGGCTTCATCTGCCAGATCTGCAACGCCGATGACATCATCTTCCCCTTTCAGTGCGACTCCACCTCGAGGTGACCACGTGACCGGGGCTTCTGCTCGCGTCTTTAGTGAACGTTCGAAGCGTTTACAGTGACTTACGTGCAGGAAGCATAGATTCTGTTTTACGATGAATAAATCCACGATGAAGTTCTCGTCAATAATCTCGCAAACCGCGACTTTGGTTCCTCCATGGGTCGTCCTCAGACCTCAGACAGGGTGTAGATGCTTCCAAACACGTTCAGACCTGGAGTAATGGAGTAATGATCACCTCCAGTTCACCAGGTGAACATGTCTTTCAATTGTGAGGCGTACACAGTGTGGGGAGAACATACAAAACCCACAATAAGTGTGAAATGCTGTAGAGAGACAAAGCTACCCAACTTGTCACCCTGTTATATCTCCATCCATTGTCTTCCGCTTTACTAGGGTCGTGGGGGGGTTCTCCATGCCCATCCAGGGGAGAACGTTTCGGGTGCTGGGCAGATACACCCAGGAGAGGGCGCCAACCTATCACTGGATACACACTCACTCACACAGACACACTCTATATGGGGCAATTGGAAGATTCAATTGACCTTGATCCATGTTTTTTGGATGTGGGAGGAAACCCATGCGGACACGGGGAGAACATGAAAACTCCTCTCAGATTGGGATTCGAACCGGGAATCCCTAGTGCTGAGAGGAGAACATGCTAAACCATTAAGCCACCATGCCGCCCAGCCAGGGTCGTGGGGGGGTTCTCCATGCCCATCCAGTGGAGAACGTTTCGGGCGCTGGGCAGATAGACCCAGGACAGGACACCAATCTATCGCTGGACACACACTCACTCACACAGATACACTCTATATGGGGCAATTTAGAGAATTCAATTGACTTGAGCCATGTTTTTGGACTGTGGGAGGAAACCGGAGAACCCGGAGGAAACCCACGCGGTCACGGGGAGAACATGGAAACTCCACCCAGATGGGGATTCGAACCGTGAATCCCTAGCGCTAAGAGGAGAACATGCAAACCACTAAGCCACCGTGCCGCCCTTAGATTAAAAGATGGAAAAATGAACCCTACGTGCGTCTGTGTGAGTGAGTGTGTGCCCAGTGATAGATTGGTGTCCTGTCCTGGGTCTATCTGCCCAGCGCCCGAGACGTTCTCCCCTGGATGGGCATGGGGAACCCCCCCGACCCTAATAGAGGACAAAGATAATGAGATGATCTTCTAAACCTCTACTTTTATTTAATACACGTCGCTTAGTCGACGCACAACTCTTAATCGTATTGTAAGTGTGTTTGCTTTATTCGGCAGGTGCACAGTGTGCAAGACCGTGTTCCACTCCTCCTGCAAAGCTCCCGGCGTCTCCTGTCCTCGCTGCGAGCGACTGCAGAGATATAAAGAGAGAGACATGCTCCGATGATGGCGTTACCTCACGTTCCCAAACTTGCACAACGGCGCCCCTCATGGTGACTGCACTCGGATCAGCCAGATAGCCAAGTCTGCTCCATGCACCACTCAAGTGCCCTTATTACAACCTTCATCCACGCATTAAGAGAACGGACCCGTCTGTTTGTCCCGCCCAAAGTGTTGCCATTCTGATTTGCACTAACTTCACAGATAAAGCATCAAATGACGAGTGCACTGTTTCTCACCGAGGCTCACGGCTGTGTGTGTGTCTGTGTGTGTTTGTGTGTGTGTGTTGTAGTGTTTTCTCTTCACTGATGAGCTGATAGGCTGAGATTAGGATCCAGAGGTCGTACCTTTACCTTCATCCCAGTAGAAGTGTTAAGTGTTCCATCACCCCTCTCCACACCCCCCCCCCATCATTCACTAGTGTTCTGAATCCTCAGAAGTGCCATGAACCCAAACCCCCGCAATTTAGAGACAGGTTTACACTCCTCAGTGAATATGGGCAGCACTGTTACGTCCTTCGTTCTCTATTATGGACTAAAAAAGAGTGATTGGTTAAAGGGTATCCATGACGACGACACTTGTATGTCCATCTCTCATCACCTTTCAGGGATGTCTCCTATCTTAAGCGTCCAACAGCCTCGTTTTTCAAATGACGAGTGCACTGTTTCTCACCGAGGCTCACGGCTGTGTGTGTGTGTGTGTGTGTGTGTGTGTGTGTGTGTGTGTGTGTGTGTGTGTGTTGTAGCGTTTTCTCTTCACTGATGAGCTGATAGCAGGCTGAGATTAGGATCAGGGAGCTGGAGTCACCCCATCCAGAGGTCGTACCTTTACCTTCATCCCAGTAGAAGTGTTGTGTTCCATCCCCCCCATCATTCACTAGTGTTCTGAATCCTCAGAAGTGCCAAGAATCCAAACCCCCGTTATTTAGAGACAGGTTTACACTCCTCAGTGAATATGGGCAGCACTGTTACGTCCTGCGTTCTCTATTATGGACCAAAAAATAGTGATTGGTTAAAGGGTATCCATGACGACGACTTGTATGTCCATCTCTCATCGCCTTTCAGGAATGTCTCCTATCTTAAGCGTCCAGCAGCCTCGTTTTTACAACGATGGGTGGAGATCAGATCAACCAAATGATCAGCACGGCATCACCAGCAGGATGCTTTATCATGATCCAGTGCCATATCCAATGTAAGACCGAAGCTGTTCGCACATGTACTTAATAAATCAGAGTTTTTATTCCGCGGACGAGACGTCGGTTTCAAAACGAAGCGGCGTTTCGTATTTTAATTGTCTTTTAGTGAATGATCTGCACTTAAGGGGCGGTGCCAAATTTGAGCTCAGCGTGCAATACTCGATCCGGTGCGCCCTGCGGGGGCCGGAGCCGAAGCCTGCGGGCGGACGCCTTTTATATAGCACTTGTTTTATTTGTAATGTGCCTCGCGAGTACTAATTTTAACATTGACCGACTGAAGCTCTTTCTGGTGCTGTTTTAAAACATTGCCTCGTTTGCATCACAATTAAATTTTATTTCTTGTAAGCAATTCTTATAGTGTGATCTTTATCATTCCGAGAGAATGCTGTTTTATTGTTTGGTCACTACTGGCTAGTACAGTGGGAACTGTATTTCTGGGTACTGCAAGCATGCACCAGTCCATCCATTATCTTCTGCATTATCCTCTATTAGAGTCGTGGGGGGTTCCCCATGCCCATCCAGGGGAGAACGTTTCAGGCGCTGGGCAGATACACCCAGGACAGGACGCCAATCTATCACTGGGCACACACTCACTCACTCACACAGACACACTCTATATGGGGCAATTTGGAAAACTTAATTGACTTGAGGTCGGCACGGTGGCTTAGTGGTTAGCACATTCACCTCTCAGCGGTTCAAATCCCAATCTGGGTGGAATTTCCATGTTGTCAGCGTGGGTTTCCTCCGGGTTCTCCGGTTTCCTCCCACAGTCCAAAAACATGGATCAAGTCAATTGAGTTCTCCATATTGCCCCATATAGAGTGTGTCTGTTTGAGTGAGTGTGTGCCCAGCAAAAGGTTGACGCCGTTCTGGGTGTATCTGCCCAGCGCCCGAAACATTCTCCCCTGGATGGGCATGGGGAATCCTATCCCCATCCGAGTGGAGTTATCATGTTTTCCCCATGTTTCATCATCTTTTGGTTTTCTCTCACAGCTTAAAAACATGCGTTTAAGGTGAATTGGCTGCTCTAAATTGCCCCTATATTGTATGTGTTCCCTGGCTGGGTCTATCTGCCCAGCACCTGATGGTATCTGCACATCACTGTGTACACACACACACACTATTTAGGGGCAATTAAGGGCAGACAAAAGCCACTGGGAGAACATGCAAATTCCCAGATCGGGTTTCCAACCTGGATCCCCAGCGCTGTGAGGCAGACAGGCTAACCACTACACCCCCATCTGACGTCTTCTGACCACATTTTATTGACTTCCACATAGACCATGGGTCCACGGGTCATGGCGGGGTTCCCCATGTCCATCCAGAAAAGAACATACTATCCACATACACGATATATGGGGCAATTTAGAGCAGCCGATTTACCTTGAATCTGTTTTTGGGCTGTGGTAGGAAATGAGGAATCTTAAGTATAGGGATGTGGACACCGGGAGAACGAGTAAATGTAAAAGGATTAGCTCAAGTCATGTCTTTCCTTTCTGATGTTACACTTCCTGCAGAACCTGGTGTTCATGTTTACATTCCTCATAACATTTCCATCACGTTTGGTCATTTATTGGACGCTTTTATCCAAAGCGACTTACAAGGTGAACACAGGGTTCATCACAACATCCCTGGAGCAATGAGGGTTAAGGGTCTTGCTCAAGGACCCACATTGGTAACTTCAGTGGACCTGGGATTTGAACCCCCAACCTTCAGATTGATAACCCAACACCTTTACCACTGAGCTACCACACCCACATTGCCGAAATGCCACCTGCTCACCCGTCTGTCTGAACAGATCAACAGAACTGGAGGATAAACGTGTACACATTATTTCAGGCAGCGACTTCCATCGAGATCTCCGGTTCGAGTGGTTTTTCCTGTTGGCGTCACAATGGCGTGCTGTGTGTTCTCTCCGTCTCGGTGTCTTTTCACACAGCTGCATTCGTTTGCCCTGAATCTGCTGCTGTCTTCACCCAGGACAGGGTGCCAATCTATCACCGGGCACACACTCACTCACACATACACACTCTATATGGGGCAATTTGGAGAACTCAATTGACTTGATCCATGTTTTTGGACTGTGGGAGGAAAACGGAGAACCCGGAGGAAACCCACGTGGACACGGGGAGAACATGGAAACTCCACCCAGACTTTGTGGACTTTCAAGTCTTTGTGGAACAGGGTGGCTTAGTGTTTAGCATGTTCCCCTCTCAGCGCTAGGGATCCAGGCTCGAATCCCCATCTGGGTGGAGTTTCCATGTTCTCTCCGTGTCCGCGTGGGTTTCCTTTAGGTTCTCCGGTTTCCTCCCACAGTCCAAAAACAAGGATCAAGGGCAATTGAATGCTCCAAATTGCCCCATATAGAGCGTGTTTGTGTGAGTGAGTGTGTGCCAAGCGATAGATTGGTGCCCTGTCCTGGGTGTATTTGCCCAGCGCCCGAAACGTTCTCCCCTGGATGGGCATGGGGAACCCCCCCACGACCCTAATAGAGGATAAAGCAGAAGATAATGGATGGATGGATTTTAAGTGACTCAGTCTTACGGACAGAGTTGGGAAGATATCAGCACCACGGTGAGATTGAAGCACCACGTAGATTTTATGTTAGATTGTCGGCATGAAAAGCCAGACTATTGAACTCAGAGCTGAAGGTTAAACCACAACTGAATTAATCAGATGTCAGAAGAATGCTTGCTCATTAACTCTGTGTTATTCGGTGACGTTCATGCCTATTTTAGAACAACATCAGCTGATCCACAGTAAACAGAACAGACGAGATCGTTTTCACAGTACAATGCGGATGATCTCGCCTTTCCAGCACAGTCTTTACACGGTGCTCTCGGTTTGTGGAATGAACTGGAATGCCGACTGACAAGCTGGACATATGGCCTTAAGTAGTGTTTGTTCCTAATGTTCGGCAGCTTAACAAAAGTAATTAGTGGAAGTACCTGTTAGTGTAGCTGTGGATGGATTGCTTTTTATACACAGTGGATATAACCTATTATTTATTCATGTTTTTGGACTGTGGGAGGAAACCGGAGAACCCGGAGGAAAACCACGCAGACACGGGGAGAACATGGAAACTCCACCCAGATTGGGATTCGAACCGGGAATCCCTAGTCACTTAAAATCTTTAGGAAACAATTGAAAAGACATCTCTTTCACAAACATTTCCATCCATCCATCCATTAACTTCCTTTTTATCCTCGATTAGGGTCGCGGTGGGGGTGGTTCCCCATGCCCATGCAGGGGAGAACGTTTCAGGTGCTGGGCAGATACACCCAGGACAGGGCGCCAATCTATCGCTGGACACACACTCACTCACACACACTCTAATCGGGGCAATTTGGAACATTCAATTGACCTTGATCAATGTTTTTGGACTGTGGGAGGAAATCAGAGAACCCGGAGGAAACCCACATGGACACGGGGAGAACATGGAAACTCCACCCATATAGGGATTCCAACCTGGATCCCCAGGGACAAGAGGAGAACGTGTAAGCCACTGTGCTGTTTTATGCAATAATTATTTATCAATAAATTAAATCTTCTGCTTAATCCTCTACAAGGGTCAGGGGGGGTTCCCCATGCCCATCTAGGGAAGAACGTCTCCGGAGCTGGACAGATACACCCAGGACAGGACGCCAGTCTATCAGTGGGCACAGGCACACTCACTCACACAGACACACACAAACACTATATGGGGCAATTTGGAGCATTTAATATTCTGTACTTTGAATCCATGGTTTTGGACTGTGGGAGGAAATTAGAGAACCCGGAGGAAACCCATGTGAACATGGGGAGAACATGAAAACTCCACCCAGATTGGGATTTCGAACCTGGATCCCCAGGACCGAGAGGAGAACGTGTTAACTCCTACCCCAGCATGTTGCCATTTAACCCATTCACTCACACTTATTATTTATGATTTATATGCTTTAGCAAATTAAAGCCGAGTTCATGTTCAGCCGGTTTGCTTTACGTGTGGTGCACTGTGTGAGCAAAAGTACAGGGACACCTGCAGGTGCTTTTATGACATCACAGCTAATCCAGCTTTCACACTTCTCTATAGGCTTTCAACTGAATTTTGTGGTTTCTTTGTGGGAATTGTTGCCGTTATATGGAAGCTGAAAAATAGGACCTGGTTTGAAGGTTCTAGTCCAACGCTGTTCAGTGGTGTTGATGACAGTGTTCTGAACACATCGCCAGGGGAGTTGTTAGACCTGGGCTTTCGGTGCTATAGCCCCGAATCAAATGAGGGCAGCTTTCTTTGGCCGCCTCTCCTCCAGCAGCGTGACCGAACGATGGAGTCACTATTAGCTGTTTGTGCTTCCAAGCTCTGTGTGTGTGTATGTGTGTGTGTGTGTGTGTGTGTGTTTAAGGGAGACAGATTTTTGTCTCCAGTATCGGGAGTAAAGTTACCATAATAACTGTATGTTGGCTGTAAGGAGCAGCTCCTCGGCTTTCAGAAACCGTCAGATTTTTTCTGAAGGCGGAAACTCTCGCAATGTTACGGTATTTATTTAGGGTCGCAGTGGGGTTCCCCATGCCCATCCAGGTCAGATACACCCAGGACAGGATGCCAATCTATCGCTGGGCACATACTCACACACACACACTCTATATGGGGCAATTTGGAGAACTCAATTGACTTGATCCATGTTTTAAGACTGTGGGAGGAAACCAGAGAACACAAAGGAAACCCACGTGGACACCGGGAGAACATGGAAACTCCACCCAGATGGGGATTTAAACTGGGAATCTCTAGTGCTGAGAGGAGAACATGCTAAACCACTGAGCCACTGTGCCGCCTGACATATTTCATTTATTCATCCATTATCTTCCGCTTTATCCTATATTAGGGTCGCGGGGGGGGGGGGGTCTCCATGCCCATCCAGGGGAGAACGTCTCGGGCGCTGGGCAGATACACCCAGGACAGGGCGCCAATCTATCACTGGACACACACTCACTCACACAGGTTTTTGGACTGTGGGAGGAAACCAGAGAACCCGGAGGAAACCCAAGTGGACACGTGGAGAACATGGAAACTCCACCCAGGCCAGGATTCAAACCGGGAATCCCTAGTGCTGAGAGGAGAACATGCTAACCACTAAGCCACCCCCAGACATATTTCATATTTTATTTAATTGTATCCAATATAACTAATAAATGATAAAACAAAATGAATGTAACAACAGTTTGAAAAATGGATGAATACCCTCATGAAAGTGCAATTTTTAAAGAGGACAGAGGGGGAATAATGGATCTGGGCTAAAGCCCCTGATGTTTCTAAACCCTAAAACGCCCCTGCACATCGCTCAAGTTCTTCCACACTAAACTTACCCCACCATGCCTCAATGAACCTTGATTTGTGTACTCAGGACTTCCCCAAACAGTCACCATACAGATCACAATGACATTAAGCATTCAATGCAGAAGTGGAGGAGTGAGGCTCTGAATGTACAGGATCAGTCAGAGGTTTGGACACGCCCAATTCTTGCTCCGTTCTCTATTTCCTCCACCTACCATATAGATGAACTTTGTAGTTTACAGACTGTAGTTCATCTGTTTTCTTCTTTTTCTTAGTCCCCTGCTGGTTCTCAGTTCTCTATTGGTGTGGACTGTGTGGATAAGTTTCCATGTTCTCCCCATGTGTGTCTCCTTGGTTTCTCCGGGTTCCTCTCACAGTCCAAAAACATGGATTTAAGGTACAATGAATGACTACTCTAAATTGCCCCTATAAACTGTTTCCAAAACTAAATAGAAAATCCCTAAATGTACTTATATGTGCTTTATGTAGTTTAACATTCTTAAATGTATTGATTACAATCTTATAATGTAGTCACATGTCAAATGTATAAATATGAATGTGTTAAACAGGTTTTAAATGACAGTCAGATTGATTTTTACTGACTAACTTGATAGGTTATTAGTCTTATAGTGTCCTTGGCCTTAATCCCATCAGAACAAGCAGGTTTTATTCATTCATTCATTCATTATCTCCCGCTTATCCTCTATTAGGGTCGCGGTGGGGTACCCCATGCCCATCCAGGGGAGAACGTATCGGGCGCTGGGCAGATAGTCCCAGGACAGGGCGCCAATCCATCGCTGGGAACACACTCACTCACACACACACACTCTATAGGGGGCAATTTTGAGAATTCAATTAACTTGATCCATGTTTTTGGACTGTGGGAGGAAACCGGAGAATCCGGAGGAAACCCACGCGGACACGGGGAGAACATGGAAACTCCACCCAGATGGGGATTCGAACCAGGAATCCCTAGCGCTGAGAGGCGAACGTGCTAACCACTAAGCCACCATGCCGCCGCAGGTTTTATTCTTTATATAAAACTTTTTTTCTATGTTTTTTTTGTTTCTACACTGTTTTTTCATTTATTTATTTATTTTCATATTTTAACAATAGTACACTGTCTCAAAACAGAGTTATGGTGTTCTACGCCTGAACCCCAAAAGAAAAAGCCGACACAGTAGTGGCTGGGAAAAATTCCTAGGTGGTGGTGGTGTATGAGAAACAAACCTTGCGAGGACCGAGGCTCAGCGGGGGGCCAGGCAGCATTAGGATTATACATATACATCAACAATAGATAAAAAACTACTTAAATGTTCTTATATGTAGTTATTAATTATGTGGTGGTGTTGTATGAGATACAATCCTTGTGAGGACCGAGGCTCAGCAGGGCTGAGTATATGTATAATGTATATTCATTCATTCATTCATTCATTCATTCATTCATTATCTTCCGCTTATCCTCTATTAGGGTCGCGGTGGGGTTCCCCATGCCCATCCAGGGGAGAATGTCTCGGGCGCTGGGCAGATAGACCCAGGACAGGGCGCCAATCCATTGCTGGAAACACACTCACTCACACACACACACTCTATAGGGGGCAATTTTGAGAATTCAATGAACTTGATCCATGTTTTTGGACTGTGGGAGGAAACCGGAGAACCCGGAGGAAACCCACGCGGACACGGGGAGAACATGGAAACTCCACCCAGATGGGGATTCGAACCAGGAATCCCTAGTGCTGAGAGGCGAACGTGCTAACCACTAAGCCACCGTGCCGCCGTATAATGTATATAACATTATAAAAATACAATAGATATAAACTACCTAAATGTTCTTATATGTAGTTATTAATTATGTATTTAGAATATAGATACATATCAAATAAATATGAAAAGGGTTTTAAATGAGAGTCGAATTGATTTTACTGACTAAGTTACTTTGTGTTGTGACGTAGACATGCTGCGGTGGAGTAAGTTTGAGGCGTACAAGCAACACGCCCTTTAATGTACATGTAAGCAAACACACACACACACACACACACACACA
>JAFMOD010000056.1:776182-787338 GCA_019802435.1 Corydoras maculifer | reverse complement strand
AGGTTGAGGAGCAGAGGGAGTAGATGCAGGTGGAGGAGCAGAGGGAGGTTGAGGAGCAGAGGGAGCAGATGCAGGTGGAGGAGCAGACAGGCTGAACTGGTGATGCAGTTGATGCCGCGCGGCGGCGCTGTAAGGGTTAACGCTGTCGCACACTCCTCCCCGCGGACAGAGCTGCTACCTGTTTTCCTCTCTCCTATCCCAGCTGCGCTGAGCTCTGCTCCAGACTCGAACCCGCGTTAATACATTAATACGGAACCGAATCCGCGGTAACACAGAACCGAATCCGAATGAATTCAGAACCGAACCCGAAGCTCTAAAGCCCCGGCGGCACGGTACGTTCCGCGTTTATTCTTTATCTGTTTTATTAGTTCGCTTACTTGATGTGAAGCGTGTTAGAACTCAGCTTTAGTTCTTTTTACGTTTTTAACGAACAATTTGCAGTTTTATCGCCGCGTTTTCGTCGTTATTTCACTTTGTCGTGTCTCTCACCTCACAATAATCTAATTTAACCTACTACAAACTACTGATGGGCATTCCGGCTCTTTTCAGAGAGCCGGTTCTTTTGGCTCGGCTCTTTACAAAGATCCGGCTCTTTCGGCTCCCAAGTTGCTCCCTTGACTTTTTTTAGTAGCTTAAATCAGTTTATTACCAAATCGAGTGGAAAATGACTTCCATTCATCCATTATCTTCCTCTTTATCCTCTATTAGGGTCGCAGGGGGTTCCCCATGCCCATCCAGGGGAGAACGTTTCGGGCGCTGGGCAGATACACCCAGGACAGGGCGCCAATCCATCGCTGGGCACACACTTACTTACACAGTCACACTCTATATGGGGCAATTTGGAGAATTCAATTGACTTGATTCATGTTTTTGGACTGTGGGAGGAAACCGGAGAACCCGGAGGAAACCCACGCGGACACAGGGAGAACATGGAAACTCCACCCAGATGGGGATTCGAACCGAGAATCTCTAGTGCTGAGAGGAGAACATGCCAACCACTAAGTCACCATGCCACCCTATATTTATATATATATATATATATATATATAAACAAAGATCCTCTGCACTGGATTATGCTGTTGATATTTTAGGAGCAGCAGTTGGAGTAGACACACTAGCACCTTCTTTAGGTTCTCTTGTTTTCCATCCATCCAACGTTTCAGGTGCTGGGCAGATACACCCAGGACAGGACACCAATCTATCACTGGACACACACTCACTCACACAGACACACTCTATATGGGGCAATTTGGAGAACTCGATTGACTTGATCCATGTTTTTGGACTGTGGGAGGAAACCGGAGAACCCGGAGGAAACCCACGCGGACACGGGGAGAACATGGAAACTCCACCCAGATGGGGATTCGAACCGAGAATCTCTAGTGCTGAGAGGAGAACATGCTAAACCACTAAGCCCCTCTTGCTTTTCTTTTATCTTTTAACTAAACTAATAAATAAACAGTTGGAATATGACTGTGCAGGTTGTTTGTGGAGCCGGCTCGATATGAAATTGAAATTCTGCACCGTCTACACTCTACACTGTGTGTCTGTGTTTGTGTGTGTGTGTGTGTGTGTGTGTGTGTGTGTAACCCCCTCCTCTCCTGCAGATATACACATTGGCTCCCAATCAATTACCCAGCTCTCTTCGTTCACTTTAAAGAGTCGACTCTTAGAGCCGGATCGTCGGCGACCGACTCATCACTACTACAAAGTACGTCAAAGTACTACGTAGTCATGGTGACGGGTCGCCATGCCGACTACTGATTAACATACTAGTTAGTATGGTAGTTTGTGTTTGTCTCTTTGGGCTTAGTGTATTGTTGTTTTCTAAAGGCTGCTCCGGCTGGTTTGCGCCCAAAGTTCTGTCACCATGGTGATCCGGGGTCCAAATGTGGCCCAGCCGGGGTGGGGGGGCATTTAGTTCATGGTGGATGAGCTGATTACAAAATCACCAGATTCGGGATGATGGGGTTGCTCTGAGCAGGTTTGTGTGTTAGATGTGATGTATACACAACTTTAGTGCTTCACTTAAAAGAGACATTAGAGTTTTCTCTGGGCACTGTGGGTGGGATTTTGGAAAGTTTCCAATATGTAGATTACAAGTTATTAGATCAGGGGCAGCAGGGTGGCATTGTGGTTGGCATGTCTGCCTCTCAGCACTAAGGATCCAGGTTCGAATCCTTATCTGGGGGTGGTTTCCTCCTGAATGGGTTTCCATGCTGCCCTTATATAGAGTCTGTGTCTGTGTGAGTGAGGGTGTGCCCACTTTAGATTGGCATCATGTCCTGGGTGTATATGCCACGTCCCCCCTGGTTAGGCATGGAGAACCTTTCCCCGCAGCGTGATCAAATAGCAGAAGGTGTGAAAATGAACATATATTAAATATAAATATATTACATTTTAGGGCGGCATGGTGGCTTAGTGGTTGGCATGTTCTCCTGTCAGCACTATGGATTCCCGGTTCGAATCCCCATCTGGGTGGAGTTTCCATGTTCTCTCCGTGTCCACGTGGGTTTCCTCCGGGTTCTCCGGTTTCCTCCCACAGTCCAAAAACATGGATCAAGTCAATTGAATTCTCCAAATTGCCCCATATAGAGTGTGTCTGTGTGAGTGAGTGTGTGTCCAGTGATAGATTGGCGCCCTGTCCCGGGTGTATCTGCCCAGCGCCTGAAATGTTCTCCCCTGGATGGGCATGGGGACCCCCCCGCAACCCTAATAGAGGATAAAGCGGAAGATAATGGATGGATGAATAAATATAAATATATTACATTTTAAGGTGGCATGGTGTAGTGGTTAGCACATCCGCCTCTCAGCACTGTGATGTGGATTTCCTCTGGGTTCCTCCAACAATCCAAAAACATGGATTCAAGAAGGGAAATTGCCCCTATAAAGTGTGTGTGTGAGTGTGTGTGTGTGGCGCTCTGTCCTGGTTGTATCTGCCCAGTGCCCAGAATGTTTTCCCTTTATGACCCTAGTAGAGGATTATTGGGAGATAATGTTTCCAAGATATAGATTACATGTCATTATCTTCCACTTCATCCTCTATTAGGGTCGCGAAGGGGGGGGGGGGTTCCCCATACCCATCCAGGCGCTGGGCAGATAGACCCAGGACAGGGCGCCAATCTATCACTGGGCACACACTCACTCACACAAACCCACTCTATATGGGGCAATTTGGAGAACTCAATTAACTTGATCCATGTTTTTGGACTGTGGGAGAAAACCGGAGAACCCGGAGGAAATCCACGCGGACACGGGGAGAACATGGAAACTCCACTCAGATTGGGATTCGAATCAGGAATCCCTAATGCTGAGAGGAGAACATGCTAACCACTAAGCCACCGTGCCGCCCTAGATTTTATCTTTTCCTGTTTTTTTTAGTCTGTCTTTGAACACCACACACACAGCCATCCACCTGCAACAGGACCTAGTGTAAATATGTTTTCCAAGATATAGATTACATGTCATTATCTTCCACATTATCCTCTTTTAGGGTCGTGGGGGGGTTCCCCATACCCATCCAAGGGAGAACATTTCGGGCGCTGGGCAGATACAACCAGTACAGGGCGCCAATCTATCGCTGGGCACACACTCACACAGACACGCACATATACACACACTATATGGGGCAATTTGGAGAACTCAATTGACTTGAACCATGTTTTTGGACTGTGGGAGGAAACCGGAGAACCCGGAGGAAACCCACGCAGACACGAGGAGAACATGGAAACTCCACCCAGATTGGGATTCGAACCGGGAATTCCTAGTGCTGAGAGAACATGCTAACCACTAAGCCACCGTGCCGCCCCTATATGTTTTTCAAATGGAATTAAACATGGCAAGCACCATAACACAATGACACAATACCGGTGGGAGTGTCTCTAATTAGACACTACTCTCTAATGTAAACTTGTGCTTATTATGAGTATTAATATAAGAGGACGATTAGTTCTCTATACCCATCATCAACAAATTAGCAGTGCTCACATCACAAATTAAAAGTTGGTATAGACCCTTTGAAATGACAAAGGGATGTTTTGTTCACTGTGACGCTGGAAGTAATAATAATAATAGGGCGGCACAGTGGCTTAGTGTTTAGCATGTTCTCCTCTCAGCACTAGGGATTCCCGGTTTGAATCCCCATCTGGGTGGAGTTTCCATGTTCTCCCCGTGTCCGCGTGGGTTTCCTCCGGGTTCTCCGGTTTCCTCCCACAGTCCAAAAACATGGATCAAGTCAATTGAGTTCTCCAAATTGCCCCATATAGAGTGTGTATGTGTGAGTGAGTGTGTGTCCAGCGATAGATTGGTGTCCTGTCCTGGGTGTATCTGCCCAGCGACCGAAACGTTTTCCCCTGTATGAACGGGGAAACCCTAATAGAGGATAAAGCGGAAGATAATGGGTGGAATAATAATAATAATAATAATAATAATAAGCCCCTTTCTTTTGTGATGATGTTTTCTGCAAATAGTAATTAAGGGTGCTGGGCAGATACACCCAGAACAGGGCGCCAATCTATCTTTGGGCACACACACACACACACACACTATATGGGGCAATTTGGAGACTTCAATTAACCTTGATCCTTGTCTTTTAAACTGTGGGAGGAAACCGGAGAACCCGGAGGAAACCCATGCGGACACGGGGAGAACATGGAAACTCCACCCAGATTGGGATTCGAAGCGGGAATCTCTAATGCTGAGAGGAGAACATGCTAACCACTAAGCCACCGTGCTGCTTTCTGATTTCTCATTATTGTGTATTTGTTATCTCGTCTGTTGTGATACAGCATGCGTTCTGAAGCAGCTGTTTCAGTGCAGTACATACGTGGCTGTGTGGAACCATGCAGCAGAACCGCTCTGACTGGTAGAATGTGTCTGCATGTGGGTTGCCTTGTTCGGATGGAATGTGTTAACCTGAAGGAAGTGCTTATCTTATTTTAGCGTCTTCATTTTGTTTTGGTGACATTGTGGCACAAATAATTTTTTTAATAAACATATTCTTTTAAACACTTTTCTTTACAATAGAAAAGAATTCCATTATTAAATATTACATCACATCAGAATTAAATGCTGTATTTTGATTTAATAGTCTTGTTTTCTGTCCTTGTCAATCTTAACCAATGAGAGTTAAGGGTCTTGTTCAAGGACCCATCCATCCATCCATCCATTATCTTCCACTTTATCCTCTATTAGGGTCGTGGGGGGGTTCCCCATGCCCATCCAGGGGAGAACGTTTTAGGCGCTGGGCAGATACACCCAGGACAGGACACCAATCCATCGCTGGGCACACACTCACTCACACAAACCCACTCTATATGGAGCAATTTGGCTTCATTCAGTTTCAAAATTCAAAAATTCAGTTGACCTTGATCTAGGTTTTTGGACTGTGGGAGGAAACTGGAGAACCCGGAGGAAACCCACGCGGACACGGGGAGAACATGCTACCTTTTAAGCCACCGTGCCGCCTTGCTCAAGGTCCCACACTAGTAATTTCAGTGGACCCCTAACCTTTAGTTTAATAGCCAAACACTTTAACCGCGAGCTACAACACACTATATATGGACACATGTACATGGGCTGAGCTTTGGTCCTCACAAGGTGTATTATTTTTAAAACAAAAAAAAAACAGGGAGTTTTCTTGCTTTTGGTTTGTTTTTGGAGGATTCATTGTGTGTGTGTGTGTGTGTGTGTGTGTGTGTGTGTGTGTGTGTTTTCCCTATACAAATCAATACAGGTTCTTTAATACCGGTACTGGGTGTGGTAGCTCAGTGGTTAGGGTGTTGGACTATCAATCTGAAGGTTGGGGGTTCAAATCCCAGGTCCACTAAAGTTACCAATGTGGGTCCTTGAGCAAGACCCTTACCCCTCAGTGCTCCAGGGGGCGCTGGAGTTTGAAGTATTTAATATTTTTTGAGGGAGTGGGTTAGGGTCGAGGGGGTTCCCTATGCCCATCCAGGGGAGAACATCTCGGGCGCTGGGCAGATACACCCAGGACAGGACGCCAATCTATCACTGGGCACACACTCACTCACACAGACACACTCTATATGGGGCAATTTGGAGAACTCAATTGACTTAATCCATGTGGACTGGATCCAATTGACTGGATCCATGTCTACGTGGACACGGGGAGAACATGGAAACTCCACCCAGATGAGGATTAGAACCTGGAATACCTAGCGCTGATAGAAGAACATGCTGAACACTAAGCCCAGATTTAAAAGAGAGTCGAGTCGCTGTTTTTATAGTGATGGTAAGATTTCGTGGACACAAAAGGTAAAGTCAAGGCCTCACGTGAGCAAATCAATGGTAAAGCAGAGTTCCACTCGTGTTTGCTTTCTGTTGCCAGATAAAAGACCGTCCCCGGACACACCTTTTAAATAGTTTGCTGACATGGAGGTGGCTTCTAAATTTAGCTTTTGCTTTGTGTTGTAAGCAGTATTACCGCTCCAGGAATTTTACACTTATTTAATAATGCCCTAAAAGTGGTATGACTGCAATTCAAAGAAGTACATGCTGGCATATTTTAATTTTTTAAATTTTTTTTAGTTTTTAGCATTCAGCTTATGAATGTACATAAGCAGCATTTAAAGCAGCCATGGGCCCCTATATAATGTGTGTGTGTAATAATGTGAGGGAATAGATTAGCGCCCTGTCCTGGGTGTATCTGCACAGTGCCCTTTAAAGGACATTGGGGAAGAAAAAAATAAATCCATCCATCCATTATCTTCTGCTTTATCCTCTATTAGGTTCGTGGGGGGGTTCCCCATACCCATCCAGGGGAGAACGTTTCGGGCACTGGGCAGATACACCCAGGAGAGGATGCCAATCTATCACTGGGTTCCCCATGCCCATCCAGGGGAGAACGTTTCGGGCACTGGGCAGATACACCCAGGAGAGGATGCCAATCTATCACTGGGCACACACACACTCACACAGACACACTCTACATGGGGCAATTTGGAGAACTCAATTGACCTTGACTCATGTTTATGGACTATGGGAGGAAACCCATGTGGACACGGGGAGAACATGGAAACTTCACCCAGATTGGGATTCAAACCAGGAATCCCTTGCGCTGAGAGGAGAACATGCCAAGCCTCCGAGCTAAATTCAAATTAATAAATAAATAAAAATGAAACCAATCATAGAGATTTATTTTGCCTACTGTATTTACACACAGAGAAGTTGTCCTCTTCATTTCACCCATCCGTGCAGTGACACACACTTACACACACTGAGTAAAGTGAGCACATGTGCCCAGAGAGGTGGGCATCCCTGTATATGGCATCCAGGGAGCAATTGGTGTTGGGTGCCTTGCCCAAGGGCACTTTAATCATAGTACTTGGTGGGACCAGGAATCAAACCAAGACCTTCAGATCACTTAACTGGTTACAAGCCTACAACTGCCCTAACAATGACTTAGTAGGGGATTAAGGTGACGATAATGAGATCAAAAAAGAACGGTGGCTTAGTGGTTAGCATGTCATCTCATCTCAGCGCTAGGGAAAATGGAGAACCCGGAGGAAACCCACGCGGACAAGGGGAGAACATGGAAACTCCACCCAGATGGAGATTCGAACCAGGAATCCCTAGTGATGGAATAAATTAAAATATATATGTTTATATATTTGCGGCACGGTGGCTTAGTGGTTAGCATGTTCTCCTCTCAGCGCTAGGGATTCCCGGTTCGAATCCCCATCTGGGTGGAGTTTCCATGTTCTCCCCGTGTCTGCGTGGGTTTCCTCCGGGTTCTCCGGTTTCCTCCCACAGTCCAAATACATGGATCAAGTTAATTGATTTCTCAAAATTGCCCCATTTAGAGTGTGTCTGTGTGAGTGTGTGTGTGCCCAGCGATGGATTGGTGTCCTGTCCTGGGTCTATCTGCCCAGCGCCCGAGACGTTCTCCCCTGGATGGGCATGGGGAACCCCACCACGACCCTAATAGAGAATAAAGCGGGAGATAATGAATGAATGAATATATATATATTTTACATTTACTGTTATAAAGTGTCAAAATGTGTAATAATATCAAAACTAAAAATATAGTCTCCAGTATGCGGCACAGTGTCTTAGTGGTTTAGCATGTTCTCCTCTCAGCACTAGGGATTCCCGGTTTGAATCCCAATCTGGGTGGAGTTTCCATGTTCTCCCCGTGTCTGCGTGGGTTTCCTCCGGGTTCTCCGCTTTCCTCCCACAGTCTAAAAACATGGATCAAGTCAATTGAGTTCTCCAAATTGCCCCCCCCGCGACCCTAATACAGGATAAAGCTGAAGATGATGGATGGATGGACGTTTCCAGTACGGATGGAGACCTAAGTAATGCTGTGCAAAATACAATAGACAGTTTTTAAATATCCTGTTGTTTTATTTGTTCCTCCGGCCCAGGGCAGTTGTATTGTAGAGCCTGATGGCGCTCGGAACAAAAGATCTCCTTAGTCTGTCTGTAGAGCAGCTCGGTGACAGCAGTCTTCCACTCAACGTGCTCCTCTGGTCAATAATGATGGTGTGCAGTGGGTGACCATCATCTTCCATGATGGAGAGCAGTTTGTAAATTGCTTTACAAATGCCTTCATTGTTTCCTGCATTGTTTCCTATAATGGACGTCCACCCTGAATGGTATGTGAATAGGAACGCAGCAGCTCATCGTTATTTTCATACAGCTGAACTTTATGTTGTGGCTGGGTTATTTATGGATTTCACACATAACCCTGTTTATTTAAACATGCCAGTGTATCGTGGCACGGCATGATGGTCAACGTGAGCTTTACCCGAATCGACAGCACAACGCAAAAAACCACAAGAGACAAATTATAGGTCATGAGGTATACACTAATAAATAAAATAAAGGCAATATGCAATACCACAGAGTAGGGCATATCCTGCATATATCACGTATAGTGTCAAACTATCTCAAAATATCTCACATGCACACAAAACCCCTGCAAATCATACCTTCAGGTGGCGCTGCACTTACTTCTTACCTATTGTTTACTTCAGACAGTGTGCACCTACACAAAACCCTTCTCATTATATAAATATGCTTAATGCTTCTTCGGGGGCGGGGTTTCCATTGTCCATACAGGGAAAAACGGCAGACACACCCAGGACAGACCATCACTCACACAGACATATTAGATAGGGGCGACTTGGATAGGGCAAATTTAGAGAAACCAATTCACCTTGAAGAGAGACAGACATATTAACCACTAAGCCACAATGCTGCCATATATATATATATATATATATATTGCTCCACTTATTGTCCGTGTTCTCAGTTCCACTTCCTGTAAAGATAAACTTTGTAGTTCTCCAATTCCAGACTGTAGTCCATCTGTTAGTTCTACAGTACATACTGTGTACGTCCCCTTTACTCTGTTCTAATGGTCAGAAACCCAATAGTAGCACCACAGAGCAGGGGTTATTTGGTTGGTGCATTAGTCCTATCCCAGCAGTGTCACTGAGGTGGAGAAATGAAACTCCAGCAGCACTGCTGCACTAAAACCCCCTCACCACATCAGTGTCACTGCAGAACTGACAATAAACAATCCACCACCCAAATGATACCTGTTCTGTCAATAGAGAACAGAGAACCAACAGGGGACTAACAACAACAAGAACACAGATGGACTCTATATGATAAGAGGAGGAAATAGAGGATGAAGCAAAAAGGGGGCTTGTCCAAACTTTAGACTGGTATAGACTGATTTAATAAAACACAGTCTGAATTATTTGCATTGTCAGTCTGCCTTTATTTTCATTTGTAGATTTTGAATAAATAATGATTTTGAAATGTTGCTTTTCTTATCGCTTTAATCATCAGCTTCAATTGTTTGATGCTTATGGCGGCATTTGATTTGTATTCGTAATGATTCATTTATCCATCTGATATAACATTCATTCATTCATTCATTATCTCCCGCTTCATCCTCTATTAGGGTCGTGGGGGGTGTTCCCCATGCCCATCCAGGGGAGAACGTTTCAGGCGCTGGGCAGATACACCCAGGACAGGGCGCCAATCTATCACTGGGCAGACACTCACTCACACAGACACACTCTATATGGGGCAATTTGGAGCATTCAATTGACCTTGATCAATGTTTTTTGGTCTGTGGGAAGAACCCGGAGGAAACCCACGCGGACACGGGGAGAACATGGAAACTTCACCCAGATTTGGATTCGAACCGGGAATCCCTAGTGCTGAGAGGAGAACATGCTAAACACTAAGCCACCGTGCCGCCAGTAATAATAATAATTTTTCCATCCATTATCTTCCACTTTATCCTCTACTAGGGTCGAGGGAGGTTATCCATGCCCATGTCCTGTCCTGGGCACCAATCCATCGCTGGGCACACACTCACTCACACAGACACAATCTATATGGGGCAGTTTGGTGAATTCAATTGACCTTGATCCATGTTTTTGGACTGTGGTAGGAAACCGGAGAACCCAGAGGAAACTCACGCGGACACGGGGAGAACATGGAAACTCCACCCAGATTGGAATTCAAACCGGGAATCCCTAGTGCTGAGAGGAGAACATGCTAAACACTAAGCCACCATGCCGCCTGATATACTTGTGAATGTTAATTAAATTAGAAATCCGTGGTTTGATTCTAGTATTAATGTAGATATGATGTCCTGTTTGTCTCGGATTGTAACGTGGGTGGGCCGTGACCTTCAAACTCGGACGCCTTGATTAGAGAAGCTGTGTAAACATGACGAGTGCTTTGTTATGACCAGGTCTCGTTTAAACATATTAAACCAGTGGCTTTTAACCTTGATACTGAAACATGACTCTACTTCACCTCTGAATGCTTTCCCTTTAGTTGTTTATTTAAATCACGTACATCGAGAGCAGGGAAAGCAATAGATCATGTACACACACAGTACCAGTCAAAAGTTAGGACACGCCCCCTTCTTGCTCCATCCTCTAGTTCCTCCTCTTATCATATAGATGGACTTTGTAGTTTTATAATTACAGACTGTAGTCCATCTGTGTTCTTGTTGTTGTTAGTCCCCTGTTGGTTCTCTGTTCTCTATTGACAGAACAGGTATCATTTGGGTGGTGGATTGTTTATTGTCAGTTCTGCAGTGACACTGATGTGGTGAGGGGGTTTTAGTGCAGCAGTGCTGCTGGAGTTTCATTCCTCCACCT
>JAFMOD010000056.1:688198-741490 GCA_019802435.1 Corydoras maculifer | reverse complement strand
TACATTATACACTATACGAACATACAGTACGTGTATAAGGCAGTCGGTACATTACGCAGTGAATATTTAAATAATAGAGGCTGTTAATGAACTTGGTTTAGTTTTTGAATTCTGCAGAAATGATAAAGGATGTTACTAAGCTTCACTGATCAGCCACAATGAAACCACTGTGTTATCTATGGTTTGAATGTTGTGGCTGATCGCTGTACAGCCGGTTGAGGGCTTCAGTGAGAAAAAAGTCTGCTTCCTGTTATTCATTCATCCAGCCATTATCTCCCGCTTATCCTCTATTAGGGTCGCGGTGGGGTTCCCCATGCCCATCCAGGGGAGAACGTCTCGGGCGCTGGGCAGATACACCCAGGACAGGACACCAATCTATCACTGGGCAAACACTCAATCACACAGACACACTCTATATGGGGCAATTTGGGGAAATCATTTGACTTGATCCATGTTTTTGGAGTATGGGAGGAAACCGGAGAACCCGGAGGAAACCCACGCAGACACGGGGAGAACATGGAAACTCCACCCAGATGGGGATTCGAACCGGGAATCCCTAGCGCTGAGAGGAGAACATGCTAACCACTAAGCCACTGTGCCGCCCTGCTTCCTGTTATGTTACAGTAATTGTTTTTGGTCAGCACTTTCTAACAAAAGTGTTATTACGGCACATGTTGTTTAACGGTTTCACTGCGTTGTCATCGACTTTGTCTTTTGTCTTGCTCGTAAACGCACATTCTCCAAAATCCTATTTGTATCTTTACAGTACGAGTCAAAAGTTTGGACACTTCTTATCTCCTCTTATATAGATGGATTTTGTAGTTTTGTAATTACAGACAGTGGGCGGCACGGTGGCTTAGTGGTTAGCATGTTCTCCTCTCAGCGCTAGGGATTCCCAGTTCGAATCCCCATCTGGGTGGAGTTTCCATGTTCTCCCCGTGTCTGTGTGGGTTTCCTCCTGGTTCTCTGGTTGCCTCCCACAGTCCAAAAACATGGATCAAGTCAAATTAATTCTCCAAATTGCCCCATATAGAGTGTGTCTGTGTGAGTGAGTGTGTGCCCAGTGATAGATTGGCGTCCTGTCCTGGGTGTATCTGCCCAGCACCCGAGACGTTCTCCACAGGATGGGCATGGGGAACCTCCCCACGACCCTAATAGAGGATAATGCGGAAGATAATGGATGAATGAATAATTATAGACTGTAGTCCATCTGTGTTCTTGTTGTTGTTAGTCCCCTGTTGGTTTTCTGTTCTCTATTGACAGAACAGGTATCATTTGGGTGGTTCGATTGGGGTTCTGACCATTAGAACAGAGTAAAGGGGACGTACACAGTATGTACTGTAGAACTAACAGATGGACTACAGTCTGGAATTGGAGAACTACAAAGTCCATCTTTACAGTAAGTGGAACTGAGAACATGGACAATAAGTGGAGCAGAAAGGGGGCGTGTCCAAATCCATGAACCTGAACATTAATAACATCTTTTATTGCAACTGGTGTATAGTGATTCTTTACACAGCTCTGTAATAGAACATAACTGTTTACAGTGCTACAGGAACCAGCGGATATGTTTTAAATCTGTTTGTGTTAAAGCATATTTATTCTTCAGGTTTCCAATTTGGCGAAAGCTGGAATCCTCAACAAAACCAGGATATCTGAAAACGGGAAGAAAGTAAGGTACGGTCCACAGTTGCATTCACATGATTGAAATTATTCATCCATCCATCCATCATCTTCCGCTTCATCCTATAGTAGGGTCGGGGGGGTTCCCCATGCCCATCCAGGGGAGAACGTTTCAGGCGCTGGGCAGATACACCCAGGACAGGACACCAATCTATCGCTGGGCACACACTCACTCACACAGACACACTCTATATGGGGCAATTTGGAGAACTCAACTGACCTTGATCCATGTTTTTGGACTGTGGGAGGAAACCCGCGAACCCGGAGGAAACCCACGCGGACATGGGGAGAACATGGAAACTCCAGCCAGATTGGGATTCGAACCGGGAATCCCCAGCTCTGAGAGGAGAACATGCTAACCACTGTGCCGCCCTGACTTAAATTAGAATTTTTTCAACATTTACATTTTATTAAAGCTATTTTTGTTTTGTTGCTTCTCTTTTAGGAAGAACTGGGCGCAGTCATGGACTGTTCTCCATGGAGGGATCCTGACGTTCCACAAGGACCCGAAGTCGAGTCAGACAGGAGCAGCGGTCAGTGCTGCAGTCATAAACAGCTGCAACATCTGCAAACAGCTGCATTATTGTCACCTGGTGCAAACACTATACAGCCAAAATTTGATTTATATATATTAAAATGGGCGGCACGGTGGCTTAGTGTTTAGCATGTTCTCCTCTTGGCGCTAGGGATTCCCGGTTCGAATCCCAATCCGGGTGGAGTTTCTATGTTCTCTTCGTGTCTGCGTGGGTTTCCTCCAGGTTCTCCGGTTTCCTCCCGAAGTCCAAAAACATGGATCAAGGTCAATTGAATTCTACAAATTGCCCCATATAGAGTGTGTCTGTGTGAGGGAGTGTGTGCCCAGCGATGGATTGGCGCCCTGTCCTGGGTATATCTGCCCAGCGCCCGAGACGTTCTCCCCTGGATGGGTATGGGGAACCCCCCCGCGACACTAATAGAGGATAAAGCGGAAGCTAATGAATTAATGGTTAATCAATTGATCATTTTTACCAGACACACAGACAAACAGATGAAGCTTATATAGGGGTGAGAATAAAAATAGGTTTTTACGAGCTGTTGTGTATATAATGTGTTGGAAACTTGAAACATCAATGATTTTTGTTCTCCTGCAGAGTAAGACCAATCAGATCACTCCGGAATATGTCGTGGAACTAAAAGGAGCAACGGTTGGCAGAGCTCCGAAAGAAAAGTCCAGCAAGAAAAATGTGCTGGAGGTAAATAAAGCCGGAGATCCGTTATATATCTGATATAAACACAACGTTCCGTATTGACGTGTTATTTGTGTTGATGTGTGTTCAGTTAAAAAGCCGGACGGGTACAGAGTTCCTGATTCAGTATGATACAGAGAGCATCATCTCCGACTGGCACAAGGTCATAACGGACACAATACGACGGCTTGTAAGTCCCCCGCTCCTGCTCCACTGTCTCAAACATCAATCCATCCATCATCTTCTGCTTTATCCTCTACTAGGGTCACGGGGGGGGTTCCCCATGCCCATCCAGGGAAGAACGTTTCGGGTGCTGGGCAGATACACCCAGGACAGGGCGCCAATCTATCGCTGGGCACACACTCACTCCCACAGACACACTCTATATGGGGCAATTTAGAGAATTCAGTTGACTTGATCCATGTTTTTGGACTGTGGGATGAAACCGGAGAACCCGGAGGAAACCCACGTGGACACGTGATTGAATAGTTATAAACATATACAATATAAAACAAATTAAACAAATTGTATTAAAAAGAATGTTTGAGACTGGCGGCACGGTGGCTTAGTGGTTAGCATGTTCTCCTCTCAGCACTAGGGATTCCCGGTTCGAATCCCCATCTGGGTGGAGTTTCCATGTTCTCCCCGTGTCCACGTGGGTTTCCTCCGGGTTCTCCAGTTTCCTCCCACAGTCCAAAAACATGGATCAAGTCAATTGAATTCTTCAAATTGCCCCATATAGAGTGTGTCTGTGTGAGTGAGTGTGTGCTCAGTGATAGATTGGCGTCCTGTCCTGGGTATATCTGCCCAGCTGCCGAAACGTTCTCCCCTGGATGGGCATGGGGAACCCCCCCACCCCCCCGCGACCCTAATAGAGGATAAAGCGGAAGATGATGGATGGATATTTTTGGGTGTACACAGTTCAGTTCAGACTTATAGAGGTCAAAGAGTATGGTCAGGAACGTTTTCCTGGCACACTGCAGGTTCTCTGGTGCATCTCTGCTCTATTGTGGTCAACTGTAACCCTGTTGACTACAAACACACTAGGTTTTGGGCAGTTATAGGCTTGTGACATGAAGGTCCCCGGTTCGATTACCGGTCCCACCAAGCTCACTTTATGACTTTGCCTGCTCGATTATTGTGGCGTACCAGGTTCATAGTACAGTTTTCGGTGGCATTACGCTTTATGCAGGACAATGCACCATCCCACAAGGATCACTTTCTGAAACATGATCGAACTTCTGCTCAACCCTCCTAACAGAGTGTCTTAAAGTTGAGGTGAACGGTCTATTCAGAGTATTCCATTCTCTCTGTCTAATTTGCAGCTACTCTTGCTTTTCTTACAGGACATGGAGCAGAACCACTCAGATGAAGAGGAGGAAGCCAGTGAGAAGTCCTCCATCATGGAAAAGGAGGACAGATCCGTGGACAAACGGAGATTAAGCTTCGGTAAATTAAATGCTGATCGTTATATTATTTTTGTGTTGTTGGCGCCCTCTACTGGAAGAGAGGTTTAGTGTCTAAACCGTTCTTCACACAAGGATTCTTCCATCCACTTTACCTTCTACTAGGGTCGCGGAGGGGGGGTTCAGCAAGCACATCCAGAGAACGTTTTGGGCACTGGGCAAATACACCCAGGACAGGGCACACACTCACTCACACAGACATACTCTATATGGGGCAATTTAGAGAATTCAATTGACCTTGATCCATGTTTTTGGACTGTGGGAGGAAACCGGAGAACCTGGAGGAAACCCACGTGGACACTGGGAGACCATGGACACTCCACCCAGATTGGGATTCGAACCAGGAATCCCTAGTGCTGAGAGGAGAACATGCTAAACACTAAGGCACCATGCCACCCCTCATTTAATTATCTCATGTTTAATCGTTTATGGGTGTTCACATGCCAATCCAGGGGACGTTTTGAGCGATTCAACTGGTTTCATTTCCATTTATGGTATAGGAATCCCTAGTGCTGAGAGGAGAACATGCTAACCACTAAGCCACAGTGCCACCTACACAAGCAATCTGTATATAAAAAACATAAAGCATGTCAAAGACATTTTATTAAGCAGCAGCTTATAGAACGTCGGGTTAATCAGACTGCAGACGTGAAGACACCTGCACACCCTGTCGTGACTGCAGTCGCTGCTCTCTCTCTCCATGTGTCATGACCCGCCCCTCTTTAAACACACTCACACAGACCAGCAGCAGACCTCAGGCAGATGCGTCAATTACTTTTTGTTACTGCCTCTCCTCCCGAGTGGCATCTGTCTTTCCAGACGGCTGCCACAATGATGTTTAGTGTTGTACTGAAAGTCACTTATTACAGGTTCACCACATCTCACCTCATTTTCTTACACATAATCCTCTAGAGGGGCGGCACGGTGGCTTAGTCTCTCAGCACTAGGGATTCCCGGTTCGAATCCCAATCTGGGTGGAGTTTCCATGTTCTCCCCGTGTCTGCGTGGGTTTCCTCCGGGTTCTCCGGTTTCCTCCCACAGTCCAAAAACATGGCTCAATAGGCATGGAGAACTTCCCCCGCGACCCTAATAGAGGATAAAGCGGAAGATAACGGATGGATGGTTACTAGGGTGGCACGGTGGCTTAGTTGTTTGCATGTTCTCCTCTCAGCACTAGGGATTCCTGGTTCGAATCCCAATCTGGGTTCTCCCCATGTCCGTGTGGGTGTCCTCCTGGTTCTCCAGTTTCCTCCCACAGTCCAAAAACATGGCTCAAGGTCAACTGAATCCTCCAAATTGCCTCATATAGAGTGTGTGGGTGTGTGTGAGTGTGAGTGAGTGTAATTATTATAGTATAATATTGCCCAGAGATTGATTGGTGCCCTGTCCTGGGTGTCTCTGCCCAGCGCCCGAAACGTTCTCCCCTGGATAGATATGGGGAACCCCCCCCCCTCCCCCACAGCACTAGTAGAGGATAAAGTGGAAGATAATGAATGGATTGATAATCCTCTACTACACACACTATATAGGGGCAATCTAATGCTTTCAACTCACCTGTTGAGCAAATCCCTGTTTTTGGACCGTGGAACTCTCACGGGGACACGGGGAGAACATGGAAACTCCACCCAGATTGGGATTTGAACGTAGACCCAGAGAGGCGGATGTGCTAACCATGCACCATGCTCACGAGCACATAGAACCGATCATAACAAGTACTTCTGTCTTTAAGTAGGTAAACAAAGTTCGTCTGAAGCAGACCAGAAGAAGGTACGCAACAAACTCAAAAAGTTTCTCATCAAGAGGCCTACCTTACAGTCGGTCAAGGAGAAGGGCTACATTAGAGGTGAGAGAACCTCACATTTCACGCTTATTTAATGCCCTCTGTGATGAACCGGCTCTAATGAGTTCCCGCTGTCTGATGCAGAAAACGTCTTTGGCTGCCACCTAGCGAATCTCTGTAACCAGGAGGGAAGCACCGTGCCTAGCTTCGTGAAGAAGTGCATCCAGACTGTAGAGAGAAGAGGTATCCTGCTGCATGCTGCACAACACTAACACAATGCAGCTGGACTTGCCCTGAATATTCATTCATTCATCCATCCATTATCTCCCGCTTTATCCCCTATTAGGGTCGCGGGGGGGTTCCCCATGCCCATCCAGGGGAGAACGTCTCTGGCGCTGGGCAGGTAGACCCAGGACAGGGTGCCAACATATCACTGGGTACACACCCACTCACACAGACACACTCTATATGGGGCAATTTGGAGAACTCAATTGACCTTGATCCATGTTTTTGACTGTGGGAGGAAACCGGAGAACCTGGAGGAAACCCACACGGACACGGGGAGAACATGGAAACTCCACCCAGATGGGGATTCAAACCGGGAATCCCTAGTGCTGAGAGGAGAACGTGCCAACCACTAAGCCACCTGAATATTTATTTTTTATTTTATTTCCAGGTTTGGGGATCGATGGAATCTACAGAGTCAGTGGAAACCTGGCTGTTATTCAGAAACTGCGCTTTAAAGCTGATCATGGTACTATTTTACTTTAAATACAGTAAATACCACTGTGTGACTAAAAGCTGCAAAACATTTCATTATCCATTCATCCATTATCTTCCACTTTATCCTCTATTAGGGTCACGCGGGGGGGGGGCTATCCGGGGAGAACGTTTCGGGGTGCCAATCTATCGCTGGGCACACACTCACTCACACACACACACTCTATATGGGGCAATTTGGAGAATTCAGTTGACCTTGATCCATGTTTTTGGACTGTGGGAGGAAACCGGAGAACCCGGAGGAAACCCATGCGGACACGGAGAGAACATGGAAACTCCATGTAGATTGGGATTTTAACCAGGAATCCCTAGTGCTGCTTTATCCTCTACTAGGGTCGCGGCGGGGGGGGGTTCTCCATGCCTATCCAGGGGAGAACCTTTCGGGGTGCCAATCTATTGCTGGGCACACACTCACTCACACACACACTCTATATGGGGCAATTTGGAGAATTCAGTTGACCTTGATCCATCTTTTTGGACTGTGGAAGAAAACCGGAGAACCCGGAGGAAACCCATGCAGACACGGGGAGAACATGGAAACTCCACCCAGATTGGGATTCGAACCGGGAATCCCTAGTGCTGAGAGGAGAACATGCTAACCACTAAGCCACCGTGCCGCCCTAGTATCCATCCATCCATCCATCCATTATCTTCCGCTTTATCCTCATTTAGGATTGTGTGTGTGTGTGGGGGGGGGTTTATATATATATATATATATATATATATATATATATATATATATATATATATATATATATATATATATATATATATATATATATATATATAAATTATGCTATTATATATTTTATATTATTAGCTTAAAGTTGTGCTTTACCCAAAACTATTCTATTTTTGGCTAAATATTTTGTTCTTTTTAATATTCACCTCAGTAATTATCATCTTTCCTACTGTTCTAACAGAGAACCTGGACTTGGATGAGGGAAACTGGGACATCCATGTTATCACAGGGGCGCTGAAGTTGTTCTTCAGAGAACTCCAAGAACCTTTGTTCCCATACAGTCACTTCAACAGCTTTGTTCAGGGCATCAGTAAGAATCCTTTCCATCTTTACTTCAGAATTATAGAGTGCAATCTCTGTTTCCGTCGCTAATCCGTCCACAAACAATTGGTGAATTCTGAAAATGAGGCACCTATTTCCATTACATCCATGTAAATCCAATTAATTTGTTCTAGAGACTCCAAAATGCATAAAAAACATATTATAAAAAATAAATGTAGTGTTTGATACTGAAAACTTCCATCCATCCATTATTTATCCTCTATTAGGGTCACGGGGGGGGTTCCCCATTCCTATCCAGGGGAGAACATTTCGGGCGCTGGGCAGATAGACCCAGGACAGGACACCAATCCATCACTGGACACACACTCACTCACCCAGACACACTCTATATGGGGCAATTTGGAAAACTCAATTGACTTGATCCATGTTTTTGGACTGTGGGAGGAAACTGGAGAACCCGGAGGAAACCCACGTGGACACGGGGAGAACATGGAAACTCCACCCAGATTGGGATTTGAACTGGGAATTAGTGGTTAGTGGTACTTACCACTAAGCCACTAATGGATGGATGTATGGATGTGTTGGTGGTCGCTCCCTTAACACGCGTCCACGTTCCCAATTGGTTGACATTCAAACAGCCCGCCTCTCCCCCAATAACAGACAACACAGCCATCTAATGGCAGATTATAAAACACGCATTTCAAAACTGGAGTCTGACTTTCAATAACAACGCGGGACAATGTCTTAATTTGTGGGACGCCTGAAAAGTAACCAAATTGCGTGACTGTCCCACACAAAGCGGGACATCTGGTCACCCATGGGACAATGTGATTGGTTCACGTCATGTGAACATGCTGATTAAATCCAACAAAAACAGATGAGAAATTTGACGAGCACTGAATCAGGCGATATCCGAAGTCAACGAGATCAGGGGTTCCACTATAGGGTAAATTAGAATTAGTTGTTCCACACTAGGCGGCACGGTGGCTTAGTGGTTAGCACGTTCGCCTCTCAGCGCTAGGGATTCCCGGTTCGAATCCCCATCTGGGTGGAGTTTCCATGTTCTCCCCGTGTCTGCGTGGGTTTCCTCCGGGTTCTCCGGTTTCCTCCCACAGTCCAAAAACATGGATCAGGTCAATTGAGTTCTCCAATTTGTCCCATATAGAGTGTGTGCCCAGTGATGGATTGGTGTCCTGTCCTGGGTGTATCTGCCCAGCGCCCGAGACGTTCTCCCCTGGATGGGCATGGAGAACCCCCCCGCGACCCTAATAGAGGATAAAGCGGGAGATAATGAATGATTGAATAAATGACCATATATGGGCAGCACGGTGATTTAGTGGTTGGCATGTTCTCCTCTCAGTGCTAGGGATTCCCGGTTCGAATCCCCATCTGGGTGGAGTTTGCATGTTCTCTCCGTGTCCGCGTGGGTTTCATCAGGGTTCTCCGGATTCCTCCCACAGTTCAAAAACATGGATCAAGTCAATTGAGTTTTCCAAATTGCCCCATATAGAGTGTGTCTGTGTGAGTGAGTGTGTGCCCAGTGATAGATTGGTGTCCTGTCCTGGGTGTATCTGCCCAGCGCCCGAAACGTTCTCCCCTGGATGGGCATGGGGAACCCCCCCGCGACCCTAATAAAGGATAAAGCGGAAGATGATGAATGAATGAATAAATAAATGTTCAACATTAACCCATGTCGTGATCCACTACAGAACTTCCCGACTACAACAGCAGGGTGTCCTATATCAAAGATCTTGTGAGGTCCTTGCCACCACCCAATCATGACACGATGGAGGCGCTATTCAGTCATTTGAGGAGGTATGTTTATGTTCATTAGCCCGTGCGAATGAATATTACCTCTTCCGAAGCAGTCGGTTCTTTGTTCTAAGGCCCTTATTCCATATTTTTCAGGGTTATCGAACATGGGGAAGAAAACAGGATGACCGTGCAGAATGTGGCCATCGTCTTCGGCCCAACTTTACTGAAGCCGGAAGTGGAGGCAGGGAGCCTGACCACCTACATGGTCTACCAGAACCAAATCATCGAGTTCATTCTTAGTGAATATGAGACCATCTTTCATATGTGAATGGAACAGGAAATCAGGCGGGTTTCTCAAGCAAAAAGATTTTAATCAGCCAGCACAAAATTCTCAGACACAGAGATACTGGGCTTTTACAGTATTTCTTTCCCCGTCTTGTGAAAGACAGTTCTCGCTCTCTCTCTAGCAAGCTTCTGGCCTCGTTTTACTGTCAGAGAGAGGGAGTGAGAGCATTAGAACCGTTAATCCCCAGCAGGAGTCAGCATCTACCTGACCTGCATCCTAAACCTGCCTCCCATCTTCGGGCTCCACCATCACACCCTCGTACCACAGTGAGCATTTGTGAATTTGAGATCATAGCAGCTGTAGGTTAATAGATTAGGGGTCATTACAGTGAAAGTTGAAGGTAAATAGTAACTGTGAATGAAGATGCTGATAGCACTTTCGCTGCAAAGCAACACGGTACGAGAGGAGGCAGAGAATGTGCATTATTATGAATAAATCACGCGACAGACCCAGTGGAGTGGTGTTACACCTCTATTCCATGATTCATTTACAATAATGCAGAACCTTAAGTGTCTTATTACTTTAAAAAAAAAACTTTACATTATACTAAAAAAACAAGGTTTAACTCATGATGCATTTATTGAAAGCAAAATTAATAATAATCTGGTCTTCTGCGATGTAATCTAGTCCGGTTTTTAAAGTACACGCTGATCATAGAGTAACAGGATACCTGTATCTCGAACAAAAAATGCCATCTAGTGGCCAAATTACAGAACACAACAGGTTTAGTGCTCATCAGGATTCGGCTCTCTGTTTACATTAATCTTTATTTCCATTTATGGTACATGATTTAAAATAATGTATTGTATATCACACAATGTCAATGAATTGTCAATGATGTCATTGCTGGACAAATGGCTCAGCCAATCAGATTTAAGGACTGTAAATTCCCTTTTTATAAACCTGATTACGATTTAAGAATATTTTATTATTAATATCACATGTGGTACATGAGACAAGAACGAAATTATGGGTCACAGACCCCAATTACCCTGTTCTTTGGGGTTTAAACGGATATGAATATTATTAAGTTAAGGATATTAATACCCTTAATAGGGTATTACACTTCTTCTCAATCAACAGACTGGCCCAGAGTCATCGATGTTAGCACTTTGATTCCTGGTTGGGGTAACATGTCATGTGGAGTCTGCATGTCCTCTCTGTGCCTAAATGGGTTCCCTCCCACACTAAATGAATAAATTAGAGATACTTAATACATTATATAACATTAAGTCATGTTTAAATACAAAGTTAGCCGTGATGCAGCACCCCTGAAACAATGAAACATTAATAACCCCACACCCTAACCACTGAGCTACCACACCTTAAGCTAATTATTGCCCCTGAGAATAGACCTGGTGACGAAACCTTTCACCGTGAAATTCAGAATCATTGTAAACTGGACGGACGGCACGGTGGCTTAGTGGTTAGCATGTTCTCCTCTCAGCGCTAGAGATTCCTGGTTCAAATCCCAATCTGGGTGGAGTTTCCATGTTCTCCCCGTGTCCGCATGGGTTTCCTCCGGGTTCTCTGGTGTCCTCCCACAGTCCAAAAACATGGATCAAGTCAATTGAATTCTCCAAATTGCCCCATATAGAGTTTGTCTGTGTGAGTGAGTGTGTGCCCAGTGATAGATTGGCGCCCTGTCCTGGGTCTATCTGCCCAGCGCCTGAAATGTTCTCCCCTGGATGGGCATGGGGAACCCCACCGCGACCCTAATAGAGGATAAAGTGGAAGATAATGGATGGATGGATGGATGTAAACTGGTCTTTAGAGTGTCCGAAGTTCTGACATGACTGAATGGAAAACATGAACACACTGTTACAGTTAAAATTCTCGCTTATAATGCAGGTAACAGCCAACTTTTATATTGTTCTCCAAGTTTTTATTTTAAAACATGGATTACTTTACCGTAACAGGGACGTGTGGACACCAACAATTACAGGATTCTTAGAATGCTGGTGTGTAATTTGGTTCATACTGTATGTCACTCACAAGGCAGGAACAGCCATTTTAATTGTTAGACCATACATACAGTACCAGTTAAAAGTTTGGACCCTTATTGTCCATGTTCTCAGTTCCACTTCCTCTAAAGATGGACTTTGTAGTTCTCCAATTCCAGACTGTAGTCCATCTGTTTGTTCTACAGTACATACTGTGTACATTTTCATTACATTTGGTCATTTATTGGACGCTTTTATCCAAAGCGACTTACAAGCTGAGCACAGGGTTCATCACAACATCCCTGGAGCAATGAGGGTTAAGGGTCTTGCTCAAGGACCCACACTGGTAACTTCAGTGGACCTGGGATTTGAACCCTCAACCTTCAGATTGATAGCCCAACACCCTAACCACTGAGCTACTGCACCCTGTGTACGTCCCCTTTACTCTGTTCTAATGGTCAGGGTGCCAATAGTAGCACCACAGAGCAAGGGTTATTTGGTTGGTGCATTATTCCTATCCCAGCAGTGTCACCGAGGTGGAGCAATGAATCTACATCAGCACTGCTGCATTAATATCAATGCAGAACTGACAGTAAACAATCCACCACCCAAATGATACCTGTTCTGTGATACTCCTGACCAATAGAGAACAGAGAACCAACAGGGGACTAACAACAAGAACACAGATGGACTACAGTCTGTAATTATAAAACTACAAAGTCCATCTATATGATAAGAGGAGGAAATGGAGCAAGAAAACTGGTACTGTACATTTTCATACTTGGAAAATGTTTTTAAAACGTGCTGTGCACTTTGGAAGTACTCCGTAAACATATTTGGACTTTTTTTATGGTACGTATTCGAGACCACCATGAGGCTCCGCCCCGTCCACTGAGGTCTGTGGAATTATCTTTAGCCTTAACAACTAAGAACTCCATTCCACTGACCTGAAAATCTTTCCTTCGTTCATTAATTCTAATCAGTTATGTTGTTTGAGAGTCGTGATTAAACTGTAGCTAGAGTTTTGGATGGTAGTTCAGGAACTGTTCGCGTTTTAGCTTCTATATGCTTTTTTTTTAACTTGGAATACCGCGGTCTGTTATCCACACTAACCGCGCCACTGTAAATGATGATGATGGGTCACGTGTACAGTTTCGAAAGGTGTCATTTTTAGATTAGTTGTAATTTTCCAATTTTTTATTGGTGTGAAGGGGAAGACTTGACCCCTCTGTAAATGTATTTGCACATAGAACTTTATTGTTTCAGAAACATGAGAACCTTAGTTATGCAGAAGTGTAAAGCATTAATATTTTATAACAGTATGGCGACTCATATGCATATTTTAAAGCGGTACAACGGTGTACATAGTACATGCATATTTATGCTATAAAGTTTAATAAAGTAGATATTTTACAAATGAGATCCTGATGTTTCTATTGGTCTTTTATTTATAGAATTTAGAGATTTATGATTGGGGTGAACTAGGTTTCATTGTCTGGGCGTCTTCAACGCTTGTTATATAACTTATTTTATATATATAACTAATGTTATACTAAAGGGCAGCACGGTGGTTTAGTGGTTAGCATGTTCTCCTCTCAGCACTAGGGATTCAAATCCCAATCTGGGTGGAGTTTCTATGTTCTCCCCATGTCCGTGTGGGTTTCCTCCGGGTTCTCCGGTTTCCTCCCACAGTCCAAAAACATGGAAGTCAATTGAATTCTCCAAATTGCCCCATATAGAGTGTGTGTGAGGGAGTTTGTGCCCAGTGATAGATTGGCGCCCTGTCCTGGCTGTATCTGCCCAGCACCCGAAACATTCTTCCCTGGATGGGCATGGGGAACCCCCCCCGCGACCCTAATAAAGGATAAAGCGGAAGATAATGGATGGATGAATGGAAACTCTTGGATTAAGTTCTAACTTCTGTTGGTCAGAATTTTAAAATAAATTATTTATTTATTTATGTGTTTATTATTTATTTTAGTATTATTTGCTCAGCTATAGGGGAGGAACACAAATAAATGACAACAAATATATATCAACATATATTATGATCTATAATCATAGATTTTATTTTATTACTGTTATATTTTTAACTGGGTGGCACGGTGGCTTAGCGGTTAACACGTTTGCCCCCCAGGACTGGTGACCCAGGTTCAAATTCCGATCTGGATGGAGTTCCCATGTTTCCTCCCACAGTCTAAAAACAGGGATTCAAGGTAAATTGAATGCTCCAAATTGCCTCATATAGTGTGTCTGTCTGTGTGAGTGTGCCCAGTGATAGATTGGCGCCCTGTCCTGGGTGCGCCCAAAACGTTCTCCCTAGTAGTTGTTTAAGCGGAAGATAATAAATATCCATCCATCCATAATCTTCCGCTTTATCCTTTTTAGGGTGGCGGTTAGGTTCCCCATGCCCATCCAGGGGAGAACGTTTTGGGCACTGGGCAGATACACCCAGGACAGGGTGCCAATCTATCACTGGGCACACACTCACTCACACAAACACACTCTATATGGGGCAATTTGTAGAATTCAATTGACCTTAATCTATGTTTTTTGTACTGTGGAAGGAAATCGGAGGAAACCCACACGGACACGGGGAGAACATGGAAACTCCACCCAGATCGGGATTCGAACCGGGAATCCCTAGCGGTGAGAGGAGAACATGCTAATCACTAAGCCACCGTGCCGCTCAGATAATAAATATGAATGAATTAATATCTGTAACTTTTGTTTTGCGCATGCGCGGTTTGGCTTCTCTCCCATCGTTGAGTTGACCGAGTAAGAGGTTGGGGAGCGACTCCTGTGATTGGTCAGATGCAAAATGTAGGCGGGCTTTGCTTCGTTTGAATATAGTCTGGGTTCGTGTCGCGCGCGCCATTGTCCCGCATAACAAATATCTTCGGGACGAAGAAGCGCAAATAAACAAAACTTAATTCAATAAAACGCAGAAGGTCGCGGTGTTTATACAATAAACCGAGGGGTAAGTTGGCTTCGTGTCGTTTTGGGTTTTATTACGGTACTTTTAGTTGTTGTTTCACAGTGTTCCGTACAGGCCCGAGCACTGCGTTGTCTGGTGATTTAAACGCGGATATAATTGTTTCTGTCGCATTAACTACGTCCTCTGTAAAGTCACTATTTAATCATTATATTAAAATTTTGGTATTTACAGACTTTATTGGTTTGTAACTCGGTAACTTTTTGCTGTGTCAGCTCTGTGTGCCACAGTCTTCCGAACAGCGTGTAAGAGGCAGAGAGTCAGTCTGAAATGACACGTCACACTTTTATTAAATCTTTTATTCGTAATTATCTTTTTTTCATTATTGTTTTAATGTAAACTGGCCTCACATACACGTTAATCGTGTATCCTGGCTGTTTTTAAGCTAAGTAGCTTAAACCCCCGCCCTCCCCCAGTCTTTGGTCAGTTCACATTGTTAATGGGTCTCTGCATGTTGAACACATTTAAAATCCAGAACAGATGCTTTATATATATAAACTGTATATCAGCTACACAGCTTGCAGCTTGTTTTAAGAATTATTTTTTTACAAGCCTGTTAAAACTTATTAGTAGTTTTTTTTCATCCAGTATTATCTCTTAAAAGATTGGTTGATTAGATTAGATTCGACTTCATTGTCATTGTGCAGAGTACAGAGTATGTAATGTCTAAAAGCAACTGTTTTCTGTAAATTACTGATTGTAAGGTAAGTTCTTGTACCATTCATCCATTATCTTCTGCTTTATCCTATATTGGGGGGGGGGGGGGTTCCACATGGCCATCCAGTTGTTTAAGCGGGAGATAATAAATATTCATCCATCCATCATCTTTCGCTTTATCCTCTATTAGGGTGGCGGTGAGGTTTCCCATGCCTATTCAGGGGAGAACATTTCTGGCCATCCAACGTTTCGTGCGCTGGGCAGATACACCCAGGACAGGACGCCAATCCATTAGTGGGCGTACACTCACTCACACAGACACACTCTATATGGGGCAATTTGGAGAACTCAATTGACTTGATCCATGTTTTTGGACTGTGGGAGGAAACTGGAGAACCCGGAGGAAACCCACGCGGACACGGGGAGAACATGGAGACTCCACCCAGATGGGGATTCGAACCGGGAATCCATAGTACTGAGAGGAGAACATGCCAACCACTAAGCCACCGTGCCGCCCAATTTCTTGTACCTTGCTTATATTACGACATGTGGTCATAAAGAGCGTGCCCATCCAGGGGAGGGGAACATTTCGAGCGCTGGGCAGATATATGGCAGTGTGCCAATATATCACTGGGCACACACTCACACAGACACACAAACATATAGAATATGGGGCAATTTAGAGAATTCAATTGACCTTGATCCATGTTTTTTTTTTTTTTTTTTTTTTTTTTTGGACTGTGGGAGGAAACCGGAGAACCCGGAGGAAACCCACGCGGACACGGTGAGAACATGGAAACTCCACCCAGATGGGGATTCGAACTGGGAATCCCTGGCACTGAGAGGCGAACATGCTAAACCACTAAGCCACCTGTACTTTGACCCTAACCATCAATTTAGGATACTTCAGCTGCTTTGAATGAAAAGTGTCTGCAAACTCTTACGTAATGTGTGTATATACACATATAATGTGCGTATATAGCACTTCTAAGTGCTGGAGATCCTGGTTTGAATCCAACCAATTGGATCCTGGGTGGAGATTCCATGTTCTCTCCTTGTCCGTGGGTTTCCTCCGGGTTCTCCGGTTTCCTCCCACAGTTCAAAAACATGGATTTTAAAATGAATAGTCTGCTCCAAATTGCCCTTATATAGTGTATTTGTGTGTGTGTGTGTTTGTGTATTTGTGTGTGTTTGTGTATTTGTGTGTGTGTGCGCGCGTGCGTGCCCCCCCAGCAATGGATTGGCACTCTATCCTGAAATTGTCTACCCAGTGCCTGAAATGTATATAAAATGATTATGTAAAAGATAATGAGATCAGATGTATCTATGTACTAATGAGATTAATGTACACACTCAGACCTGGAGTAATGTATGTAATGACCCCACAGCGCACCTACAAAATGTATCCTATCTGTGATCGAAGTGAATAAATTACTTAAACAAATCTAATTCCACTGGATATAGCAGGAATTTAAAGCGATTTTAGTTTTACAGCTTTGACTGGTCAAGTGGAAAAGGTCTCCAAATTAAAAAAAAAAAAAAAGTTATTGTTCCAAATAGAGCTTCTGTCGTATCACTTATCTTGCATCAACGAACCTCATTAGCGACTGCTGCTTCTTATTTGTTAGAAATGGCACAGCGTGTCCCCGATGCCCCTGTGCCTAAACGGCCCTCGAGAGTCCGTGTAGCCGTGAGACTCCGCCCCTACATGGACAAGCAGGACGAGAAAGGTGAAGGACTCTGTGTTCGGGGACTGGGACCTCAGACCCTCGAGCTCGTAAACTGGAGGAATGCCATGGAGACTCTGCAATACCAGTAAATTTATTCCTGATTTATTCTATTAAATGGTTTTCAAACCTCAAGCATCTTAACAGGTCTTGGTCTCTGGGTGGTAGATCAGGATTTGGTAGCTGGTGCTGAGATGAACGTTTCCCTAAAACCAAACCACAGGCTGCACTCGTGCCTGCTGGTGAATGCCACGGGAAAACATTTCTAATAATCGTTAATAAATGTGATATTAAAGACTACATTAAACTATTTGTGCTTGATGTAACAGAATGATTCTGTGTTTGTAGGTTCGATGTTTTTCACGGAGAGCAATGCACACAACAGGAAGTCTTCTTGTCCTCGGTGAAGCCCATTGTTCCTCATATTCTAAACGGCCAGAATGCGAGTGTCTTCGCTTATGGACCCACTGGAGCCGGTATGCAACACGCGTGTTTCTTAAATGCAACAATAAAGAATAGATCAAAATAAAGAGATAAAGAACCAGGCATAGTGTCTTTGGCCACTTTATTAGATACACCTCCATGTCTTCAGTTGTTGACCAGTGCTATACCAACTTCACTTGATGCTCCAAATAGGCGTGCTTTGTGGTTCTTTTATAGCAGCCTATAGTCCATCTGTTGTTATGCATGTTTTGTTAGACATACTAATATACCGGGCGTCATGGTGGCTTAGTGGTTAGCACGTTCGTCCCTCAGTGCCAGGGATTCCCGGTTCGATTCCCAATCTGGGTGGAGTTTCCATGTTCTCCCCGTGTCTGTGTGGGTTGTCTCCTGGTTCTCCGGTTTTCTCTCACAGTCCAAAAACATGGATCAAGATAAAATGAATTCTCCAAATTGCCCCATTATAAAGTGTGAGTGTGCCCAGTGATGGATTGGCGCCCTGTCCTGGGTGTATCTGCCCAGCGCCCGGAACGTTCTCCCCTGGATGGGAATGCGGAACCCGATAAAGCGGAAGATAATGGATGGATGGTTGTAATCGTATTGAGTAGTACCTGCTTGTCAGAGCCACAGATGGATCACAGCCTGTAGTTGGAGAACTACAAAGTTCTAATGGCTAGTCATCTGGCTTACTGCAATGCTTGTGGAGTGCTCTGGACTTCAGTGGTCCTTATCTGTCAAAAGTGGTTTAAGGAAGGGACCATGATGAACTGAGAGTAAAGACTGGCCCCTGTGATACGGTCCAACGAGCTCCTGTAGCTCAATTTGCTTACGTTTTTGCTGGTTCTGATAGAAATGTCAGACTACACAGTGCATCTCGAGTGTCATGTATAAGGCTGTATAGCCACAGAACTGTCAGGATGCTCATGCTGACCCCTGTTCCCTGTTGAAAGAATTAGAAGTTGGTACATGAGCATAAGAACTAGACCATGGATTAGTGGAAGAAGGTGATTAAGCCATCCATTATCTTTCGCTTTATTCTCTATTAGGGTTGTGGGGGGGTTCCCCATGCCCATCCAGTGGAGAACGTTTCGGGCGCTGGGCAGATACACCCAGGACAGGACGCCAATCTATCGCTGGGCACACACTCGCTCACACTGACACACTCTATAGGGGGCAATTTGGAGAATTCAGTTGACTTGATCCATGTTTTTGGACTGTGGGAGGAAACCGGAGAACCTGGAGGACACCCACACAGACACGGGGAGAACATGGAAACTCCACCCAGATGGGGATTCGAACCGGGAATCCCTAGTGCTGAGAGACGAATGTGCTAATCACTAAGCCACTGTGTCGCCAGATGGTTAATCATTTTCTTTTTATATTTTGTGATTGGGCGATTGAGTGGGCGTGGTAGCTCAGTGGTCAGGGTGTTAGGCTATCAATCTGAAGGTTGTGGGTTCAAATCCCAGGTCCACTGAAGTTAGCAACCCTCATTGCTCCAGGGATGTTGTGATGAACCCTGTGCTTACCTTGTAAGTCGCTTTGGATAAAAGCATCCAACAAATGACCAAATGTGATTGGCCAGGGTTCATATGGCACTAGGATGTACTATTAGAACAAGGCTTGCCACCAGTGGCAGTGTGATGCTTTGGGCAATGTTCTGTAGGGAATTCTTGGATCCTGCCATCTATGTAGATGTAAAATTGACATGTACCATCTACATAATAAAAATTTGTAGACTATGTACGGTATATGGAAACATACCCTGATGACTGTGTTCTCTTTTTGCAGAATAATGCCTGCTGCTTTAAATTTATGGTGTTGACTTGGCCCCCATATTCCTAAGATCTTAATTCTGTCCAGAGTTTGTGGGATGTGTTGGGCAAAGTTGAATCCATGGACTAACCACCTCACAACTTAGTGTTTAAGCATCTGCTGCTAACATCTTGGTGGCAGATAGCACAGTACACCTTCAGGGGTCTAGTCCTGTACATGTCACAAAAGTTGGACAGATGTAATATTAGGAAGGTGATGGTGCCGACAAATAAAATGAACAAGAAGATAAAACCTTTTTCAGTTTGTTTGCGGCAGAAATGTTTAAAATGCAAAAGTCTTTTATTAACTAGATGTGAAATACATGCTTACTGTTATTTTATCTCTCAAAAAATATTGATGGTTGCTTTAAGCTTTGTGTTTGTTATTTATTTATTATTATTTTTCTTATAGGAAAGACGCACACTATGCTGGGTAGCCAGGAGCAGCCGGGTGTGATTCCCAGGGCTGTGCGGGAGGTGTTTAATCTAGTGCACGCTCAGGAAAAGGAGCAAGAGGAGTGGAAGTTTTCCGTTGGCATGTCCTATTTAGAAATCTACAATGAAAAGGTAACAGCCGTTGTGCACCCTCCCCCCTATTTTGTTTGCTACCTTATGCCTTACGCTATAGAGAAGGGGTGCCCAATACGTCGATCGTGCAGGGGTGTCAGGTAGGTCGCGATAGAGGTTCGTATCAGCACTTAACAAATGCTTCAGATCCTTTGCTGTAATGCACAATTCAATTGACCTTGATCCATGTTTTTAGATTGTGGGAGGAAACCGGAGAACCCGGAGGAAACCCATATGGACACGGGGAGAACATGGAAACTCCACACAGATTGGGATTCGAACCAGGAATCCCTAGTGCTGAGAGGAGAACATGCTAACCACTAAACCACTGTGCCGCCCCCCCACAATATGTAGCATAGTGTGTAAAAAAAAAATTACACAAATTTGAGTAGCTCGGTCACATAATCCCCATCTAAATGCAATTCAACCCACCTCACTCCCATAGAGGGCAGTGTCTTCATTCATACTGTCAGTAATTAAACTGTGAAGCTTGATCGTTAATTACCATCATTGTGTACAAGCTGTATGTATTTATAAAGCACATTTAAACACTGCTTAATATAATTAAACGAGAAGAAAAAGTCTACAGGTGACTTAAGAGGTTACGACATTGCGAGTAACGTAGAAATCGCGTGACACAACGAGTCGATAATAAAATTCATCATGATGATCAATTTTATCGATTCATTGTTGCAGCCCTATACTTAATGAAAAGCAGTATTTTGACCAGTCTCCAATCTCTGAAAACCGAATATGTATAACTTAATAAACACATTATTAGAACATATTTTAAAGGACGACGGCATGCAGGAAGGTCTCACAATCTTCATTGTTTTTTCACTTTTTCTACCGCAGGTTTTGGACCTTTTGGCTCCCAGTTCTCAGGATCTGCCGATTCGTGAAGACAAAGACAAGAACATCATGATTCCAGGCTTAACTCAAACCCCTCTCTCCTCATACTTTGATTTCCATGCACAGTTTGCCCCTGCCAGTCTGAATCGCACCACAGCCTCCACCAAACTCAACCAACGATCTAGTAGAAGTCATGCAATTCTCCTTATAAAGGTACCCCCCCCCCATTACCCCTGCTTAATCCACCTACTTTCTGTTGAATGCATCTTAACAGGTCATGGTGCTTGTGTAGTAGTCCATGATTTGGTAGCTGGTGCTAAAATCAATTTTTTACCCTTCAACAAACCCACTGGCTCTTCCTGTGCCTGCTGGGGGCAATAGGGGAGAAGACACTGCAATTTAATGCCTTTAATGCTATATATCTGGAATTTCTCTAAACTATAGTTTTGCCTCTCAGGTGGTAAAGTCTCAGCGTTCGCCACCTCACCGACAACAAACGGGTAAACTATACCTCGTGGACCTGGCTGGTTCAGAAGACAACCGTCGTACGGGCAACCAAGGTATCCGTCTGAAAGAGAGTGGCGCCATCAACCTGTCGCTCTTCACACTCAGCAAAGTGGTGGATTGTTTAAGCGCAGGCACCGGAGGCCGGGTTCCGTACAGGGACAGCAAACTCACCCGTCTGCTGCAGGACTCGCTCGGAGGCTCGGCCCATTCAGTCATGATCACAAACATTGCCCCGGAGTACAAGTATTATTTCGACACGTTCACAGCCTTGAACTTTGCAGCCAAGTCGAAGAACATAGTCAACAGGCCTTTTGTCCGAGAGACTGTGATGGCTCCGCCTTGTGGTGAGTTTTTAGCAATTGTTTTTTTTAAATCTGATGTTTTCTTTTAATATTCATAAGGAGGATTTCTTGTAGCTGCAGGAAAAAGAGTCAGAGATGAGCAGGATGCTAAGGGATCTGGAGAACCTACTAATAAAAGGCTTAAAGAAGGCAAGAAATCGGAGCAGCCATCATCTCCACCAACACGCCCACAAAGGTCTGTTACTCATCCTTTTTATAGTAGAAGCTGAATGGTTTATTAATTCATTATCTCCCGCTTTATCCTCTATTAGGGTCGCGGTGGGGTTCCCCATGCCCATCCAGGGGAGAACATTTCAGGCGCTGGGCAGATACACCCGGGACAGGGTGCCAATCTATCACTGGGCACACACTCACCCACACACACACACTCTATATGGGGCAATTTGGAGAACTCAATTGACTTGATCCATGTTTTTGGACTGTGGGAGAAAACCGGAGAACCCGGAGGACACTGGTAGAACATGGAAACTCCACTCAGATGGGGATTCGAACGGGGAATCCCTAGTGCTGAGGGGAGAACATGTTAACCACCATGTCGACATATTTCATATGTTTATCCAATATTTATCCAATATAACTAATGAAAGGACGTCAATAGACGGCAAGTCAATATAATTCTTCAAATTGCCCCAGTGTGTGCCCAGTGATGGATTGGCGCCATGTCCTGGGTGTATCTGCTCAACGCCTAAAACATGGGGGAACAACCCCCCGCCCCCGCCACCATTCGAATAAGGACGATGATTTAAGTCTGTGATACTTGGTCACCAAACTTATCAATGCCATAATATATCCAATATGTGGCTGATATGGCACGACCGTAGTTGTATGCAGTGTCATAAAGAAGCCTGCAGGGGTTCCAATCTTTTTCTTTACTGTTGAGTTATATTGCTCTTTCCTGAGTGCATTGGCATGTTTGTTGGTGTCTATATATTTGTGCAGTAAAAGGATTTTCTTATTTAGCGTTCATTGTTGTCAGATTTATTTCCCTGATTGTTTAATGATGAAACTCACATGCTCTCAACTGTAGGGATAAGACAGTTCATTAGTAATAGGAGCTCATTAACATCATTCATAAGTAACATGCGTGTTTTTTCAGTAGATGTGGAAACATGGTACATGATTGGTACTAAGAAAATCTTCATGTATCTATGCAGGATGACAAAAACGAAGTTTGAAGTTTGTAAAGAGTATATAAACCTCCACAGGCTCCTGTTGATTTCTTAAAGCTGAAAAATGTCTAAGCTTGTGTGTGTTTTTTTTTTATTTATTTTTTATCATTATTATTATTTTTTTGCAGTCCGGTCGATTCGTCGGTTTTGGATCGACTTCTTGCTCTAGAGAAACTGATGCTGGGCACCCCAGAGAGAGACAGACTTCATCTGCTCAAGACAGTCGCACAGTCTCGCAAAGAAATCCAGGTTCGTGAGTAAAGGAGTCATTCAGGTTCGGTCTTTATTTGGACGTTGTGCTCAGACCGTGTGCTCAGCTTTTGCTTTCTGCAGATTCTTAAGGAGAAACAGAAGGAGTTGGAGGAGAAGGCTAACATGTATAAGAAACTGAAGAATGGGCAGAGTCAGTTAAAAGAGAATGTAGATGTTGCAAGCAACAGTACCTCACTTTTTAGGTCTGATCTGCTTCCTCTCCAAAAAAAAACATCTGTAGCTGCAAAAGTGAAGAAACAGCAGGCAGTTGTTACACCTCTACAGGGTAAGACGTGGCAAAGTGTAATACACCTGCTTTAATAGGAATTTTGCTGTCAGTTAATAGTCAGTACTGATTTTAAGGTGTGAGATATAGGACCCCCACATTACCATTTTATGCCCAAATATCTCTGTCTCTCTCTCTCTTTCTCTCTCTCGCTCTCTCTTCCGCATACACAGTATACATCATACAACGAGATTTAAGCTGCCCCTTATAAAGTTAACACAACGGTAATGTATAATATATTGTAATAAATATATATATATATATATAATAGTCACAATAATGCAGAACCTCAATTGCGTTTTTGCTTTCATAAAATGGTTACAAAGATATTATTTTTATAATGGAAAAAAACATGACCACTGATTGCTGAGTAACACGTTTATGGTTTCTCTAACAGATACAGATTGCAGAACGCAGTTAATAAACAAGCAAAATATCATTTAAAAAATATATTTTTTAAAAGCCACGCCTATATCGTGTTTACTTCTTTATCCTAAATTAATTTTGCATGTAAAGTAGAAAATTTAGTAGAAAATTTGGAAATTTATACATAGAAAACAAAATGTATTAATTATCACTAATTATTTAAAATATATATATATATATATGTATATATATATATATATATATATATATATATATATATATATATATATATATATATATTATTGATTCATGTGTTGTCATCAATGATAAACAATTGTGCAAAGTTTCAGCTTAATGGGATAACAGGAAGTGGGTGAAAGAGCATTTTCAAACATTCTACCAGACACACAGATGAAGCTGATATAGGGGTGGTGCAAATTCGGAAAATTCATGTATTGTACATCACGCATTAATACGAATGGGAAGCGGTCAGAGGTACAACGGGCTCAGCCAATCAGATTTAAGGACCGGAACTTCCTGTTTTACAAATATGTAAATTTCACACTTAATCCACTTACTTTCTGTTTAAAGCATCTTAACAGGTCATGGTGCTTGTGTAGTAGTCCATGATTTGGTAGCTGGTGCTGAAATCAATTTTCACCCTTCAACAAGCCCACTGGCTCTTCCTGTGCCTGCTGGGGGCAATAGGGGAGAAGACACTGCAATGCAATGCGTTATATCTGGAGTTTAAATTCAAACTAGAGTGCCGAACGTCAGCTTGGATTCTGACTGTTGGTTCAAAAAGCGATGACGTTAACATCACCTGGTCATTTCTAACAATGGTGAGCTAAACATCTAATTGTTTAGTTGAAGATAAGAGTTTAAAATTGCCCAAGCGTCTTTGTTTCAACACTGATTGCTGAGTAACAAGCTTATGATTTCTCTAACATACAAAGTACCAAAAAATACATTGTGTATGTGTATAAATATATATTTTTATATATATATATAATGTGTGTGTGTGTGTGTATGTGTATATATATATATATATATATATATATATATATATATATATATATATATATATCTCACACACACACGTGTATATAAATGGATGTGTATATATGTGTGTACATACATTCATACATTTTTTTATATATACATACATTATTTGTGTGTGTGTATATATATATATATATATATATATATATATATATATGCCTGCAAAACATGACTTAGCTACTATAACCACTTCTGCCAGGAGTATGCTCATGGAGCAGTCCTGGTGTTAAACCATCTCGACATCCCTTGAGCCTCCATGACACCCAAGTCTTTACCTTCCTGAAATGTTGTCTATAAGCTGTTTTTCCCTCATAAGCTATCAAATACATCAGTGCTAATAACAGCAAAGTGCTTCTGACTTCATGCAATGTGTTTGATGGACTCTTTTAAATGCAAGTGTAATGGTTGGTACAATCAGTTCTGTTTTTCCTGATCTGCAGTGTCCCAGGTGCAGCCCCTGCAGCAGTGTGCTGTGGTGTGTAAACCTCAAACGATGGACAAGAGGAAAAAACGGGTGCATGCCGAGGTCAGTATGCAGTTTTGTCTCACTGTTCATTTTAAAGCATTATCTTAAAGCGTAAGATAAGAGCAAAAGCTCTTATCTTAAGTGACCTTCAAGTGTCCCAGCGTAATGACTGGGTCAGAACACTCAGTCAGCCATGGCAGCTGCTTGCCAATGAAAACCTAATCTATATAGTTGAGGTCTTTTGCAATTATTTTATCATATTGCTGTAGCACACTGGAGTTCCCTAAGCTCCCATAGTAGCTCAGTGGTTTTAGTGGCTATCAATCTAAAGATTAGCGTTCCAATTTGGGTACCTTAGGCAAGGCCTTTAGCCCTCATTGATCCAGGGGTGCTGCACTATGGCCGACTCGAGCACTAACCATCAAGTTGGGATATTTATAAGTCACTTTGGATAAAAGTGTCTGCTACATGACCTCATCCATCCATTATCTTCCGCTTATCCTCTACCAGGGTCATGAGGTGGTTCCCCATGCCCATCCAGGGAAGAACGTTTTGGGCGCTGGGCAGATACACCTAGGACAGGGTGCCTAATCTATCACTGGGCACACACTCACTCAGACAGACACACACTGTATGGGGCAATTTGGAGAATTCAGTTGACCCTGAGCCATTTTTTTAGACTATGTGAGGAAATCCACACGGACAGAAAATGGAAACTCCACCCAGATTGGGATTTGAATCCCTGGCGCTGAGAGGAGAACATGCTAACCACTAATCCATGACCTCATGTACATGACCTCTATCCACCCATTATCTTCCACTTTATCCTATATCTATTAGGGTCGCAGGGGAGTTTCCCATGCTCATCCAGGGGAGAACGTTTCGGGCGCTGGCCAGATACACCTAGAACAGGGCACCAATCTATCGTTGGGCACACACTTACTCACAAAAACACACTTTATATGGGGCAATTTGGAGAATTCAGTTGACCGTGAGCCATCTTTTTGTACTGTGGGAGGAAACCGGAGAACATAGAAACTCCACCCAGATTGGGATTCAAACCAGGAATCCCTAGTGCTGAAAGGAGAACATGCTAACCACTAAACCACCGTGCCGCCCGTACATGACTTCATGTAATGCGAATATAATATAGCTCCATTTAAAAGGATTTTATCATGATGCACCGAAATAGCTCAACACTTATGTAAACAGTTGGTTTTCTTTCTCCAGATTGCAGACAGTAAGGAGAATAGCAGTCTGGAGCCGGTCTGTGGAGCCGAGGTGACCTGGGAGTCCCGGCTCGATTCCTCACTTCTGGAGCAGTCCAAGAAAAAGATCCTCCAGAAGCTCAACTCCGGCTCGCTTAAGGAGCTCAAGAGCCTGCAGCTTATTGGAGACAAGAAAGCCAAACTCATCCTGGGCTGGAGGGAGATCAATGGAGACTTCACACAGGTACAAATGAGCTGAGGCTTAAATAAAACCATTTACAGACCCAACAGTTCGTGATTATCGTGTTGGTCCTCTTTTCTTAGGTGGAAGATCTGAAGAAACTTGAAGGGATTACAGATAAGCGTTTCTCTTCGTTCTTTAAGGTTTGTGATTCCAGGTTTTAATGAATGGTGGATTTTAGGGCTGCAACAACGAATCGATAAAAATTATAGGATAATCTTCCGCTTTATCCTCTATTAGGGTCGCGGGGGGGTTCACCATGCCCATCCAGGGGAGAACGTTTCGGGTACACCCAGGACAGGGCGCCAATCTATCACTGGGCACACAGACACGCACACAGACACACTATATGGGGCAATTTGGAGAACTCAATTGACTTGATCCATGTTTTTGGACTGTGGGAGGAAACCGGAGGAAACCCATGCATACACGGGAAGAACATGGAAACTCCACCCAGATGGGGATTCGAACCGATTCGAATCCCTAGTGCTGAGAGGAGAACATACTAACCACTAAGCCACCGTGCTGTGCCTAAAACTCGTACTGTAATTTAAAACCAGACATTTATTGACCTGTTTCTTCATAACTACTCTACTTGTGATGGTAAATAATCAGATGACGGAATAACAGTTAAAGTAAAAAAGTATTTAATAAGATTTGCAAATCGAAAAACCAGACAAACAACCTAATGGAGGTTGCAAGCTTCTGAGCTCACGACTGCTCAGCCTCAGTATTCATACGAAAAACACAGCCGATAGCAAAATGTCCGATAATAATGTTAGAAGAACATTCATTCATTGACATCCATCCATTATCTTCCGCTTTATCCTCTATTAGGGACGTGGGGGGTTCCCCATGTCCATCCAGGGGAGAACATTTCAGGCACTGGGCAGATACACCCAGGAGAGGGTGCCAATCTATCGCTGGGCACTCACTCACGCTCACATACACACTATGGGGCAATTTGGAGAACTCATGTAAGAACAGATACTTGGAGAGAAAAAAAGAACAGGTAGAGAAAGTAATACTTATATGGGCTCTAACCCTTCAAGTTCAAGTGATTTATTTATATAGCGCTTTTTACAACAGTACATTGTCACAAAGCAGCTTTACAGAATGAAAAGCCTTTAAACCCCCAAAGAGCAAGATGAAGCGACAGTGGCAAGAAATAAACTCCGTTATGTTATTATTTATGGAAGAAACCTTGGGAGGAACAAGACTCAATAGGGGACTCATCCTCCTTGAACCTCCTTGATTCACTCCTCTTGGAATGAATGCTCTAACCCTTCACAACCTGTTCGTATCCGGATAGGGGAGGTTTGAGGCTTCAACCCTGAACCTTTCTTACCCCGCTCCCAATGCACCTGCTTTTATGAAATAACATCCTCCCGACATATTCTATCCCATCATATCGCTTCTCTCAAACTTCTCCAGGGTTAAATAGAGAAGTTTTATTAATGTCACACTAACACCAAAATAGATTATAAACTACATAATGAATTTCTACTACACATACTTGTGATCTCATTTGTAAGTCGCTTTTGGTAAAAGCCAATATTTAGATGTAAGGATATGGAGGGAATTTTTATTTTATTTTTTTAATCCGTATAATCGCAAAAAGAATCGCCGATTAATCAATTATCAAAATAAACGTTTGTTGCAGCCCTAGTTGATTTTAATCAGTCTGCCGGCGCTTGATCAGTCGTGTTTTGTTTTTTAACAGGCAAACATTCTGAGTGTAATGGGGACATGACTGCTGTGACTGTGGACGTGTGAGACTCTGCCGCAATGCCAACTTTTTCATGGCTTTAAAGACTTTCTTCCGCCATCGTGGTGGTTTGACTTTTTGTAAATATTTTTGATGCGTTTGCTGTTTTTAAAGGTGATCGGAGTTCTTGTATTTAACTTGCAGACATGATATTTGCCTTTTATTTACAGTCATATGCAAAAGTTTGGGCACCCCTATTAATCTTAATCATTTTTAGTTCGCAATATTTGGGTGTTTGCAATAGCCTGTTGGCTATATCTAATAACTGATGGACACAGTAATATTTCAGGATTAAAATGAGGTTTATTGTACTAACAGAAAATTTGCAATATGCATTAAACCAAAATTTGACCGGTGCAAAAGTATGGGTACCCTTATCATTTTATTGATTTGAATACTCCTAACTACTTACTGACTTACTGAAGCACAAAATTGGTTTGGTAACCTCATTGAGCTTTGAACTCCATAGGCAGGTGTATCCGATCATGAATAAAGGTATTTAAGGTGGCTAATTGCAAGTTGTTCTCCTATTTGAAACTCTTCTGAAGAGTGGCCTCACGGGCTCCTGAAAACAATTCTCAAATGATCTGAAAACAAAGATTGTTCAACATAGTTGTTCAGGAGAAGGATACAAAAAGTTGTCTGAGATTTAACCTGTCAGTTTCCATAACAAGGAAATGGAAGACCACAGGGACAGTTCTTGTTAAACCCAGAAGTGGCAGGCCAAAAAAAATATCAGAAAGGCAGAGGAGACGAATGGTGAGAACAGTCAAGGACAATCCACAGACCACCTCCAAAGAGCTGCAGCATCATCTTGCTGCAGATGGTGTCACTGTGCATCGGTCAACAATACAGCGCACTTTGCACAAGGAGAAGCTGTATGGGAGAGTGATGCGAAAGAAGCCGTTTCTGCAAGCACGCCACAAACAGAGTCGCCTGAGGTATGCAAAAGCACATTTGAACAAGCCAGTTTTATTTTGGAAGAAGGTCCTGTGGACTGATGAAACAATGATTAAGATGTTTGGTCATACAAAAAGGTGTTCTGCATGGCGTCAAAAAAACACAGCATTCCTAGAAAAACACTTGCTACCCACTATAAAAATTTGGTGGAGGTTCCATCGGGAATCTTATTAAAGTTGAGGGTCACATGGATTCCACTCAGTATCAGCAGATTCTTGAGAATTATGTTCAAGAATCAGTGACGAACGGAGGATGGATATTTCAGCAAGACAATGATCCAAAACACCACATTTACTCAGAGGAACAATTCCAATGTTCTGGAATGGCCATCCCAGTCCCCAGACCTGAATATCATTGAACATCTGTGGGATGATTTGAAGCGGACTGTCCATGCTCGGCGACCGTCAAACTGAACTGGAATTGTTTTGTAAAGAAGAACGGTCAAAAATACCTTCATCCAAAGATTCAAAGCTACAGGAAGCGACTAGAGGCTGTTATTTTTGCAAAAGGAGGATCAACTAAATATTAATGTCACACTTCTGTTGAGGTGCCCATACTTTTGCACCTGTCAAATTTTGGTTTAATGCATATTGCACATTTTCTGTTAGTACAATAAACCTCATTTCAATCCTGAAATATTACTGTGATATATCAAATTATCAATATATCAAATTATATATAATAAATATATATCAAACTGATTGCAAACTCCCAAATATTTAGAACTAAAAATGATTAAGATTAATAGGGGTACCCAAACTTTTGCATATGATTGTAGGTGTGCATGAACCTGGTTTAATAAACATCTAATGTGTGTCATGTTCATGTAACAAATGGAAAGTAAAAATCAATGAAACCTGTAAATGTTTTTTTATTTTTATATATATATATATATGTGGTGGCTATTACAAAATAAGTACACACATGCTTTCTGCTCCACTTTGTAGTTCTCCAATTACAGACTGTAGTCCATCTGTTTGTGTTTTACAGTACATACTGCGTACGTTTCCTTTACTCTGGTCTCTGATGGATCATTTGGTTGGTGCATTAGTCCTATCCCAGCAGTGTCACTGAGGTGGAGAAATGAAACTCCAGCAGCACTGCTGCTCTAAAACCCCCTCACCACATCAGTGTCACTGCAGAACTGACAATAAACAATCCACCACCCAAATGATACCTGTTCTGTTAATAGCGAACAGAGAACCAACAGGGGACTAACAAGAACACAGATGGACTACAGTCTGTAATTATAAAACTACAAAGTCCATCTATTTCTTAAGTGGAGCAAGATGGGGCTGTCTAGGAAAATTTTAGGTGCGCCTTATAGTCTGGAAAATACGGTATGCTTCACCTGTGAAGTGGATGATTATCTTAGCCAAGATGTCCTCACTAATGCTTATTTAGACAAATTTCATTCATTCATCCATTATCTTCCTCTTTACCCTCTATTAGGGTTACGGGGGGGTTCCCCATGCCCATCCAGGGGAGAACATTTCGCGCCCTGGGCAAATACACCCAGGACAGGGCGCCAATCTATCACCGGGCACACACTCACTCACACAGACACACTCTATATGGGGCAATTTGGAGAACTTAGACAAATTTCTGTACAGTATTTAATACAAAAGGTCAGCTCATAAAAAATGGGAGCAAAAAAGTGTTGAGGTTATGTATTTGCTCAGTATTTCTTTCCCAGTAATCAGCATTCCTCAGTAAAGATGCTGCAGTTCAAATAAAGTTTCGACTTTATCAATTTTATTCAACTTTTTTTTTTTTTTAAAACGTTGATCTAAGCCTCTCAGAGCCTCATGGCTCGTTTGTGGGCTGTGGACCGTTTGCTGACCCTTTAGAAACCACAACGTGACGCCTCGCACGTTTTACCTGCAGTGTTTTTGTAGTACTGACTGTTTTCCAGTAGGTGGCGCCAAACCTCCAGCTTCTTCCAGACACCGCGTCGTCTCCGAAATAAACGTTAGTCGTAAATTTGTTCTGCTTATCAGCGGCAGACGATACGAACTGCTATTTAATTTTAAAGAATCTGGGTGGAGTTTCCATGTCCTCCCCGTGTTCGCGTGGGTTTCCTTCGGGTTCTCCGGTTTCCTCCCACAGTACAAAAACATGGATCAAGGTCAATTGAATTCTCAAAAATTGCCCCATATAGAGTGTGTGTGTGAGTGTGTGCCCAGCGATGGATTGGCGCCCTGTCCTAGGTGTATCTGCCCAGCGCCCGAAACGTTCTCCCCTGGAAGAACATGGGGAACCCCCCCCCCCCGACCCTAATAGAGGGTAAAGCAGAAGATAATGGATGGATGGGTATAACAAAGACCTTCGATGTTATAGAAAGCTGTGAAATTGCACCATGGAATTATTAGTGAATTAAAACGAGCTGGGGTGGTTAGCATGTTCTCCTCTCAGCACTAGGGATTCCCGGTTCGAATCCCCATCTGGGTGGAGTTTCCATGTTCTACCCGTGTCTGCGTGGGTTTCCTTCGGGTTCTCCGGTTTCCTCCCACAGTCCAAAAACATGGATCAAGGTCAATTGTGTTCTCTAAATTGCCCCATATAGAGTATGTGTGTGTGAGTGTGTGCCCAGCAATAGGTTGGCGTCCTGTCCTGGGTGTATCGGGTGGGCATAGGGAACCTAGTAGTGGATTAAGGGGAACATAATGGATGGAGGCGCACAGTGGCTTAGTGGTTAGCATGTTCTCCTTTCAGCACTAGGGATTCCAGGTTCGAATCCCAATCTGGGTGGAGTTTCCATGTTCTCCCCGTGTCCGCGTGGGTTTCCTCCGGGTTCTCCGGTTTCCTCCCACAGTCCAAAAACATGGATCAAGGTCAATTGAATTCTGCAAATTGCCCCATATAGAGTGTGTCTGTGTGAGTGAGTGTGTGCCCAGTGGTAGATTGGCGTCCTGTCCTGGGTGTATCTGCCCGAAACGTTCTCCCCTGGATGGGCATGGTGAACCTCCCCGCGACCCTAATAGAGGATAAAGTGGAAGATAATGAAAGCATGGAAGAACATGTTTATTCTTTCTTTTCACGTACAGATTCGTACCGGTTTGTATGATTCTTACTATAACGTGTTATAACGTGTTTAAACAGAGTCCTGTGTGCTATGACAGCTTTATATCTCCATTTCTATCGGGTTCTATCGACCTGATGTACGCTTCAGTGGGGAGCAGCGTACTTTCCTGGCCCCGCCCCCTCTGGCCCCGCCCCCTTTCTTCCTAGGGGGCTCCTATCTCGGGAATGGATGCTGCGCTGCTGCATCTTGCACTTCGCAGTCGGATTAAAGGTGTTTATCGAGCGAAGGGGAGCACCTCTCTGCTTTCACCGTCGGATTAATTGCCTTACGGTTCGATTCTTTCAAATCGAGCTCCAGATCGGACACCTGCATGGACTCGGTTTTGAAGTGAGCACGGCGTGATTGAGGTAGGTGTCAGTTCCCATCATCCATCAGCAGAACCCTCACTCACAAAGACATGAGACAACATGAGACAACATGAGCATGGGGCTCCTCTCTGCTGCTGAGGTCGCTTATGGATGGCACTGCATTCGATGGCACATGTTTTTGGGCTCTGTCTCTACATTCAAGGTGATTTCGAGGCTGGGGCTGGCTGTTGTTTTCTGGCATGGCACGTCATGGTGCCTCACGGATTCTCTCCCTGCATATGGCTCTCCTCCTCCTCCTCCTCCTCCTCCTCCTCCTCCCTGCAGGCTTTGTTCCTTTGCCCTCATGTTGTCAGATCGGGGCTTTAATGAGGCCATGCATCGTGTGCTCATTAGTGTCAGAAATCCACCTCATCCTGCTCTCAACCTCAGGGTCTGGTGTCTTCTGGCTGTCTTTTTATTTTATTTTATTTTTCATAATGCTGATTTCAGGTATCTCATGTCTACACCTTGTTACTATCGGCTGCTTTTAAATTCTGGGGATCTAGAATGTGGAATGTGACCCATTTTGGACTGTTGAGCAAAAACATCCATCCATCATCTTCTGCTTTATCCTCTACTAGGGTCGTGGGTGGTGGTGGTGGGGGGGGGTTCCCCATGCCCATCCAGGAGAGAACGTTTCGGGCGCTGGGCAGATACACCCAGGACAGGGCGCCAATCCATCACTGGACACAGTCTCACACACACACTCTCTATATGGGGCAATTTGGAGAATTCAATTGACCTTGATCCATGTTTTTGGACTGTGGGAGTAAACCGGAAACCCACGCGAAAACGGGGAGAACATGGAAACTCCACCCAGATTGGGATTCGAACCGGGAATCCCTAGTGCTGAGAGGAGAACATACTAAACACTAAGCCACCATGTCACCTGAGCAAAAACAGTTATTAAAATAATAATAATAATAATAATAATAATAATAATAATAACCCCATTTTACTGACTGATCATTTTTTATTCAATAGTGTTGGTTTGGGTTCAAGAGAAATATCAAGGACAACTCTGAACCTGGGCGGCACAGTGGCTTAGTGTTTAGTATGTTCTCCTCTCAGCACTATGGATTCCCGGTTCGAATCCCAATCTGGGTGGAGTTTCCGTGTTCTCTCCGTGTCCGCGTGGGTTTCCTCCGAGTTCTCCGGTTTCCTCCCACAGTCCAAAAACATGGATCAAGGTCAACTGATTCTCCAAATTGCCCAATATAGAGTGTGTGTTGTGTGTCCAGTGATAGATTGGCGTCATCTGCCCAGTGCCCGAAACGTTCTTCCCTGGATGGGCATGGGGAACCCCACCGCAACCCTAATAGAGGATAAAGTGGAAGATAATGGATGGAAGGATGGAACGCTGAACCTGGTTCAAAAATGAAATATTGGAGCACCCTCCCCCCCCCCTCTCTGATTGGTTTCCAAATTGTGCTTGATGCAGCTCGTTAAACATTTCATCCGATTAAAAAGCAGTGCTAATCACGACGCCTCATTCAGCTCTGTTTACCGTTTCAGGCAGATATCCGTTTTTGAACTGACCGTCCACCTGCAGTGCATCCGAACAGCAACCTCGCTGCGGCCACCTCGCGTTCGGAAATGGACCACCATCAGGCAGTAACCGACTCGCTGCTCGGCCCTCAGGACGGGGGGCCGCCCGTCAGCCCGACTCCCGGCCCGGTTGTAAGTCAGCCGGCTGAGATGACTTGCTCCGCGCACAAATCGGACTCGTTCCCCTGCCTGCAGCCCCTGTCTCTGCCCCAGCAAGTGCTCCGAGAGGCACAGCGGGTCGGCGAGGTCACTGTGATGGTCAACGAGAAGACGGCGAATGGTATTCAAATCCTTTTTTGATTTATGTCGAGTCACATGGAGGGTTCTGTGTTACTGTAAACAAATAACAACATTAATATTTAATCAGGGCGGCAGGGTGGCTTAGTGGTTGGCATGTTCTCCTCTTGGCGCTAGGGATTCCCGGTTCGAATCCCCATCTGGGTGGAGTTTCCATGTTTTCCCCGTGTCCGCGTGGGTTTCCTCCGGGTTCTCCAGTTTCCTCCCACAGTACAAAAACATGGATCAAGGTCAATTGAGTTCTCCAAATTGCCCCATATAGAGTGTGTCTGTGTGAGTGAGTGTGTGCTCAGTGTTAGATTGGCGCCCTGTCCTGGGTGTATCTGCCCAGCGCCCGAGACGTTTTCCCCTGGATGGGCATGGAGAACCTCCCCCCCCCCCCCCCGCGACCCTAATAGAGGATAAAGCGGGAGATAATGAATAATAATGGATTCACGGTAGCAAAGTCGTGTTGCATAGAGGGTTCTGTTTTACTCTAAACAAATTATCATCCATCCATTATCTTCCGCTTAACCTATATTAGGGTCGCGTGGGGGGGGGGGGGGGTTCCCTATGCCCATCCAGGGGAGAACGTTTCAGGCGCTGGGCAGATACACCCAGGACAAGGCGCCAATCTATCACTGGGCACACACTCACTCACACAGACACACTCTATATGGGGCAATTTGGAGAATTCAATTAACTTGATCCATGTTTTTGGACTGTGGGAGGAAACTGGAGAACCCAGATGAAACCCACGCAGACACGGAGAGAACATGGAAACTCCACCCAGATTGGGATTCGAACCGGGAATCCCTTGCGCTGAGAGGAGAACATGCCAACCACTAAGCCACCGTGCCACCCAAACAAATAACTAGCTCATTAATATTCAATCAGGTGACTGATCATCTACCGCAGAATTAAAAGCCTTTATGAATAAGAGGTTTAATAGAATGAGTCTGTTATAGACTCACAGGCGTCTCTCTCTGTAATAGAGTCTCTGTGCAATGGAGAGCGTCCACTGGAGTATTTTGTGAGTCTGAAAGCTAAATGTAGCATGATTTATTTAGGGTGCACTTTATGTCAAGTCTGCAAAGAATAGAGCTTTTCCTGCTGAGAATTTGTGACATCCTATAAATAATACTGCGGTGTTAAAAAAGGACATTCCTAAATAAATAAGCAGTCTATTTTTATCGGCTCGCCGAGGATGGACGGCTTGCTGAGTGGAACATTTTGTCTGTTGGACATGTGGTGGTGCATTATACAGGGTATTATATGGATGGTGCTGGTTAAGAGGAGGATGAGGTATTTGTTTTTGCTTTTACACAGTCAGTAAGAAACCGAGTGAAGAAACACTTAATGTAATTAAACCATTCATTAAATGCTTCGTATAACGCAGTGTTTTAATTAAAACGAGAGTGCTGTCTGGAGTAAAGAAGGACATGATGGACATCGCTGAATTGTTGGGTTCATTTAAAGGATTTGTTTAATTGGCTCCTAGGGGCGGCACGGTGGCTTAGTGGTTGGCATGTTCTCCTCTCAGCACTAGGGACTTCCAGTTCGAATCCCAATCTGGGTGGAGTTTCCATGTTCTCCCCGTGTTTCCTCCCACAGTCCAAAAACATGGATCAAGGTCAGTTGAGTTCTCCATATTCCATTCCCCTGCATGGGGAACCCCCTCGCGGATGATGGATGGACTGATGGATGGATGTTTAATTGTCTCCTGCAGACAACACGTGGCTTAGTGGTTGGCATGTTCTCCTCTCAGCACTAGGGATTTCTGGTTTGAATCCCAATCTGGGTGGAGTTTCCATGTTCTCCCCGTGTCCGCATGGGTTTGCGCCGTGTTCTCCGGTTTGCTTCCACAGTCCAAAAACATGGATTTAAGGTGAATCGCCTGCTCTAAATCGTCCCTATAGTATGAGTGTCCCCAGGAGGGTGAGGGTTGTGTCAGGAAGGGCATCTGGCGTAAAACACTGGCCAAGTCTGAGTTCATCGCTGTGGAAACCCCTGAATAATTAAGGTACCAGGGTCGGGGGAAGGGGGGGGCTTCCCAATGCCCATATGGGGAGAACATTTCAGGCGCTGGGCAGATACACCCAGGACAGGACGCCAATCTATCACTAGGCACACACTCACTCACACACACACTCTATATGGGGCAATTTGAAGAACTCAGTTGACCTTGATCCATGTTTTTGGACTGTGGGAGGAAACCGGAAAACCCGGAGGAAACCCACGCGGACATGGGGAGAACATGGAAACTCCACCCAGATGGGGATTCGAACTGGGAATCCCTAGTGCTGAGAGGAGAACATGCTAAACACTAAGCCACCGTGCCGCCATCTCTGTTCATGTTAAATGGCAGACCTCTTTAAACTGCCTTTATGCATCACATGAAGACTAAGACTATATGAACAAAGGTATTGGGACACATTTTGTGGGGGAAGTCGATTTCCATCCCACTAAGTGTGAGCTGAAGTGCCCTTGGGGAAGACACCTAACCCCAATTGGTCCCTAGGCGCCATTTAAAAGGCTGCTCGCCGCTCTAGGCATGTGTGCTGACTTCACTGCGTGTGGTTCACTGCACGGAGGAGTGAAATGAGTTGAATACCAAGGAAAATGAGTTTACTTTGTAATTATTTAATGAAAGTCTTACATTCAGTCTCATTGGCTTCATTTTCATTCATTCATTTATTATCTCCCGCTTCATCCTCTACTAGGGTCGCGGTGGGGTATCCCATGCCCATCCAGGGGAGAACTTCTCGGGCGCTGGGCAGATACACCCAGGACAGGGCGCCAATCTATCACTGGGCACACACTCACTTACACAGACACACTCTAAAGGGGGCAATTTTTGAGAATTCAATTAACTTGTTCCATGTTTTTGGACTGTGGGAGGAAACCGGAGAACCCGGAGGAAACCCACGCAGACACGGGGAGAACATGGAAACTCCACCCAGATGGGGATTCGAACCGGGAATCCCTAGCGCTGAGAGGCGAACGTGCTAACCACTAAGCCACCGTGCCGCCCTCATTGGCTTCAGTTGTATAAAATTAAGGTACCTAGTTATTGAGGTTGGACGGCTGTATGCTTCCAATTTTGTGTAGAAAGGTTTGGGAAAGGCACCCAGCGATAGATTGGCGTCCTGTCCTGGGTGTATCTGCCCAGCGCCCGAGACGTTCTTCCCTGGATGGGCATGAGGAACCCCCCCGTGACCCTAATAGAGGATAAAGCGGATGATAATGGATGGATGGATGGGTTTGAGAAAGGAGGTCCACAAAGGTGTATAGTTTGGTGTTGGGACTTGACTGGACCACAGAAAGCCCTGACCTCAACCACATTTGAACACCTTTGGGATTAACCAGCCCTTCTTTAACAGATCTGACCTACACTTAAGTATGACTCAGCAAAAAAAAACAATGGGGGACTCTCCTAAAATACGATGTTTCACAAAATACATTATGTATTTTTTGTTTGTAGCCCAGTAGTTTTGGTTCTATATGTTATAATACAAGGGCGGCATGGTGGCTTAGTGGTTAGCATGTTCTCCTCTCAGCACTAGGGATTCCCGGTTCGAATCCCCATCTGGGTGGAGTTTCCATGTTCTCCCCGTGTCCGCGTGGGTTTCCTCCGGGTTCTCCGGTTTCCTCCCACAGTCCAAAAACATGGATCAAGTCAATTGAGTTCTCCAAATTGCCCCATATAGAGTGTGTCTGTGTGAGTGAGTGTGTGCCCGGTGATAGATTGATGCCCTGTCCTGGGTGTATCTGCCCAGCGCCTGAAACATTCTACCCTGGATGGGCATGGGGAACCCCCCCGCGACCCTAATAGAGGATAAAGCAGAAGATAATGGATGGATGGATGTTATAATACTGTACAATGCCAATGCAATCTAGACCCTTTTTCAATGCAGGACAGATGATTATATATATTTATAGATTATATATCTACTGTTTTTTCTTCTCCCCAGGTCACAGAGCGTTCTCTGCTTCCCAAGAAGCCATAACATCAGTTCCGCGACTTTCCTCTCCCCCGAGACGCCATCACTCTGTACCCCATGCCCACCACCCTCACTTCAACCGCACACGGAAAGGTAGCAGGTCCAGTTCCATAGCTTACACAGCCTTCTCCCCTCGGCCCTCGATCTCCCGCCATTCCAGCCTGGCCACCAACCCACCGCTCGACCGTTCCAAACCCAAAGACTACCTCATATTGGCCATCATCGCCTGCTTCTGTCCGGTCTGGCCAATCAACATCGTGGGATTTGTGTACTCTGTCATGGTGAGTGGTGAAATTCCCATAGTGACTGACGGTCCACAGTACACTGTGGACATCGTCCATGTCTATTATTTAACGTCTGTCCAGCCAGTTGAGGAAGAGCCTCCAAAAATAGAGCTGCAGTGAAAACATGCAAAACAATCAGATTCACCCTGAATGAACCCCGAGTCTAAAAAAAAGAATTATTTAAATGTCAGATGGGCGGCACGGTGGCTTAGTGGCTTAAACCACTAAATTCTCCTCTCAGCACTAGGGATTCCTGGTTCAAATCCAAATCTGGGTGGAGTTTCCATGTCCTCCCTGTGTCCGCGTGGGTTTCCTCCGGGTTCTCCGGTTTCCTCCCATAGTCCAAAAAACATGGATCAAGGTCAATTGAATTCTCCAAATTGCCCCATATAGAGTGTGTGTGTGTGAGTAAGTGTGTGTCCAGCGATAGATTGGCGCCCTGTCCTGGGTGTATCTGCCCAGCGCCCGAAACGTTCTCCCCTGGATGGACATGGAACCCTCCCACTACCCTATTAGAGGATAAAGCGGAAGATAATGGATGAATGGATATATACAGGGGCATTTTTAGGGTTTAGAAACATCAGAGGCTTTAGCCCAAATTCCTTATTTTCCCTCTGACTTCTTTAAAAAGTGCCCAGGTCTAACGATGCCCCTGGATATATATATATATATATATATATATATATATATATATATATATATATAATGGATCCCAAAATGTGTCTGATGTATAAACAACGAGAAGAATAAAAAACAACTTTATACCAGAAACTGTAAGACTCTTAAACTCCCCATAAATCAACAGACACTCTCCTTAAACACTCTGACACTACGACACTCTTATAACAGATATTATCTCACGGCTGCTATAGTTTATATTTAATTTTATTTTTTTAATTGCTAAAATTATATTTACATATTTATTATATGTTGCTGTATTTAATTTAGAATTTTATTTTATTATTTTTATTTTTTATTGTATTTTTTATTTATTTTTTAATAATTAAGAATAGGGCGGCACGGTGGCTTAGTGTTTAGCATGTTCTCCTCTCAGCACTAGGGATTCCCGGTTCAAATCCCCATCTGGGTGGAGTTTCCATGTTCTCCCCGTGTCTGCGTGGGTTTCCTCCGGGTTCTCCGGTTTCCTCCCACAGTCCAAAAACATGGATGAAGTCAATTGAATTCTCAAAATTGCCCCATATAGAGTGTGTCTGTGTGAGTGAGTGTGTGTCCAGCGATGGATTGGTGTAACTGTCCTGGGTGTATCTGCCCAGCGCCCAAGACGCTCTCCCCTGGATGGACATGGGGAACCCCCCCGCGAACCTAATAGAGGATAAAGTGGAAGATAATGGATGAATAAATAAATAATTAAGAATATTTAAATTTTTTTTATATATATTCAATAGTTTATTTTGTATTGAATATTTAAATGTAAAAATTTGCTAACTCTACCACTTAGGGTAAACTGGGTCCGTGAAACGGAATTTTGTTTACATTTCATGTACCACGTGTTACAGACATGACAATAACGTCTCCTTGAATCCTTGAAAATGTTACATGTCCTCTGTCCTGTAGTCCCGGAACAGCTTGGAACAAGGGAACATCGATGGAGCCAGGCGCCTGGGCCGCGTAGCAAAGCTACTTTCCACTGTCTCTATTGTGGGAGGGGTCGTCATCATCGTAGCATGCATTGTGAATTTGTCAAGTAAGTCATTTTGATCTCAGAATGTCAGAAATAGTTCTGTGTCTGCCTTTAAGCCACAACAGTGTGCAGATATTTTAAATGAATCAAGATCACAAGTGGTTTAGTGGTTGGCATGTTCTCCTCTCAGCGCTAGGGATTCCCTGTTCGAATCCCAATCTGGGTGGAGTTTCCATGTTCTCCCTGTGTCTGCGTGGGTTTCCTCCAGGTTCTCCGGTTTCCTCCCACAGTCCAAAAACATGGATCAAGGTCAACTGAATTCTCCAAATTGTCCCATATAGAGTGTCTGTGTGAGTGTGAGTGTATTTCCAGCAATCGGTTGGCGCCCTGTCCTGCGTGTATCTGCCCAGCGCCCGAAACATTCTCCCCTGGATGGGCATGGGGAACCCCCCTGCGACCCTAATAGAGGATAAAGCGGGAGATAATGAATGGATGGATGAATAATATCATTAGTTATCAGTCCCTGCCCAGTGATATATTGGCGTCCTGTCCTGGGTGTATCTGCCCAGCGCCCAAAACGTTCTCCCCTGGATGGGCATGGGAACCCCAGTAGAGAATAAAGCGGAAGATGATGGGTGGATGGATAATTATCAATCCCACGGAAGTCATTTTTAAGGCATGTCCCGATCCCTATCCCAATCTGGGTGGAGTTTCCATGTTCTCTCCGTGTCCTTGTGGGCTTTCTCTGGGTTCTCCGGTTTTCTTCCACAGTCCAAAAACATGGATTCAAGTGAAATTGGCTGTTCTAAATTGCCTCTATATACAGTGTGTGAGTGTGTGCCCAGCGATGGATCAACGCTCAAAAAGCTCACTCTGGATGAACATGACAACTGCCCCCCCCCCCCCCATATATATTAAGCAAAACGATACAGTGGGACTCATTAGAGATTACTGGAGGCACACCAGTGCATCTGAACAGTTCATTACAAATTGTAATCAGTGTGACAGACAGTGCAACTATTCATTTATTCATTCATTATCTTCCACTTTACCCTCTATTAGGGTCGCAGGGGGGTTCCCCATGCCCATCCAGAAGAGGATGTTTTGGGCGCTGGGCAGATACACCCAGAACAGAGTGAAAATCTATTGCTGGGCACACACACACACGCTATATGTAGCAACTTAGAGCACTTAATTTACCTTGAGCCCATGTTTTTGGACTGTGGGAGGAAACCGGAGAACCCGGAGTAAACCCATGTGGACATGGGGAGAACATGGAAACTCCACCAAGACTGGGATTCGAACCTTGAATCCCCAGCACTGAGAGGAGAACATGCTAAACACTGTACCGCCCATCCAGGGGAGAACATTTCGGACGCTGGGCAGATTCACCCAGGACAGGACTCCAATCTATGACTGGGCACACACTCACTCACACAGACACACTCTATATGGGGCAATTTGGAGAACTCAATTGACCTTGATCCATGTTTTTGGACTGTGGGAGGAAACCGGAGGAAACCCACGCGGACACGGGGAGAACATGGAAACTCCACCCAGATGGGGATTCGAACCGGAAATCCCTAGTGCTGAGAGGAGAACATGCTAACCACTAAGCCACCGTGCCGCCCATATATGGTCATTTAGTTTCTAATATAATGTGCTGTAATTAACCATGTAATTAGTCAATTTAGCAAAATTCTTTATTTAGAAATGACCTTTTGTTTCCTGTTTTGTAGCTTTTTTTTTGTTTGGTCCAGATAGTGTTTCCATTTTTCCGCTCTGACCAGCAATGTCAGGCCTATAAAAAGCTTTTGAAACATATCACAGTTACAGAATACGTAAGCTATTAACATTTAAATGTGATCGGGTCCTAATGCGTTTCCATATTTATTCTCTAGAAACAGTTTCATGTGACTAATCAGCTATTTTTAGCCGTTTTTGCTGATATAAATATAAATAATCTTTCATTGTATTCCATAAATAGGGTGGCTTAGTGGTTAGCATGTTCTCCTGTCAGCACTAGGGATTCCCGGTTCGAATCCCCACCTGGGTGGAGTTTCCATGTTCTCTTGTGTGCACGTGGGTTTCCTCCGGGTTCTCCGGTTTCCTCCCACAGTCCAAAAACATGGATCAAGTCAATTGAATTCTCCAAATTGCCCCATATAGAGTGTGTCTGTGTGAGTGAGTGTGTGCCCAGCGATAGATTGGCGTCCTGTCCTGGGTCTATCTGCCCAGCGTCCGAGACGTTCTCCCCTGGATGGGCATGGGGACCCCCCCCCACGACTTCAATATAGGATAAAGCAGAAGATAATGGATGGATGAATGAATATTCTGTAAATAGGGTGGCACGGTGGCTTAGTGGTTAGCATGTTCTCCTCTCAGCACTAATGATTCCCGGTTCGAATTCCCATCTTTGTGGAGTTTCCATGTTCTCCCCATGTCTGCGTGGGTTTCCTCCGGGTTCTTTGGTTTCCTCCCACACTCCAAAAACATGGATCAAGTGAATTGAATTCTCCAAATTGCCCCATATAGAGTGTGTGTGTGTGAGTGAGTGTGTGCGCAGTGATAGATTGGCGTCCTCTCCTGGGTGTATCTGCCCAGCGCCCGAAACCTTCTCTCCTGGATGGGCATGGGGAACCCCCCACGACCCTAATAGAGGATAAAGCGGAAGATAATGGATGGATGAGATATTTTGTAAATAGTTTAATGCATATTCATAAACATTCAGCATTTAGAAAATTTAAGAGACCTGAGATGCTGAGGTTAAGAACTTGACTAATATGTCTGAATGCCCTGCGCTGGGGATCCAGGTTCGAATCCCCATCTGGGTGGAGTTTCCATGTTCTCCCCGTGTCCGTGTGGGTTTCCTCCGGGTTCTCCGGTTTCCTCCCACAGTCCAAAAACATGGATCAAGTCAATTGAATTCTCCAAATTGCCCCATATAGAGTGTGTCTGTGTGAGTGAGTGTGTGCCCAGCGATAGATTGGCTCCCTGTCCATGTCCCATGGAAAGCTCTGCCCTGGATGGGAAAAAATACCTAACTAAAGTTAGTAACTATAGGTCATTTGGGACCCAGACTATATGTTTAAAGGATCAGGAAAAGTCTCAATGTGGTTCTGTTGCCATGGATACAAGTTACTAGGATGCTCTAATGTACAAAAATGATCTTTATGACTGATGTTAAAATGAAAGTTCCTAATATCAAAGTGTGTGTGTTTTGCAGTTAATGTAAAAACCTGAGTTTCACTGTTGCTGTGGGAGTTGCATCAGCCACTGACCAGAAGACCACGGCACTGTCGACATCACTGTTCCTCTGACCTTTCTCCCTCATCTGTCACACACCAACTAACGGGAGCGTTCCTGTCGGGCTTCATTCAACACAAAACCCCACCATCTCCGAACCGGGGCAAAAATGCCGATGCTCTGTAATGCCAAGTCTAGGATTATATTACTGGGCTAGAACTTGGCTGACTTTCAAAGGTAGTTGTGGTTGCATCCAAGAAAAAAAAAAAAAAATCAGGTACATTGCTGAGGACTGTCCTAATTAAATAAGAAGCACTGAGAGGCTGTTTATAAAATACCAAAACCTTAATATTAATAAATAGTACTTGAGATTAAAAATATGACTTCATTAGAAACTGTGAACAGGACGACAATGTTTTGATGTGACATAAAGGCAGCTCATTGATGAACGAGAAAAGTATGTTTGTTTTTATTTAGTATACATGTATATATTTAGTACATTTGCTCTGATTTCTTTTCCCATCCTGCATGAACAACCATCTTCAGGGGCAGGAGCATCATTCTGTCCTCCAGTTGTATAGTTCACCTAACTTTTTTAAGCCATCATGCATTTAGGATCAATCCTGGGTTCCACAGTGTCATTCTTAAACTTAAAACCGAGTAGGTTTTAAAAACTTGCATTATACATTGTGCTCCTGGTTCGATCCTAACAGAACAATCAATTTTAGTGACGTGTTATTGTTTTTTATTACTTTTACATGATCTCTACATCATCCATCCATTATCTTCCGCTTTATCCTATATTGGGGTCGTGGGGGGGTTCCCCATGCCCATCCAGGGGAGAACATTTCGGGCGCTGGGCAGATACACCCAGGACAGGGCGCCAATCTATCACTGGGCACACACTCACTCACACAGACACACTCTATATGGGGCAATTTGGAGAACTCAATTGACTTGATCCATGTTTTTGGACTGTGGGAGGAACCCAGAGAACCCGGAGGAAACCCACACAGACACGGGGAGAACATGGACACTCCACCCAGATTGGGATTCGAACCGGGAATCCCTAGTGCTGAGAGGAGAACATGTTAAACATTAAGACAACATGCCACCATCGCTACATCATTTTGTTCCTAATTCGGTTTTGTCATCCTAATACAGTGGCTTAGTGGTTAGCATGTTCTCCTTTCAGCACTAGGGATTCCCGGTTCGAATCCCAATCTGCGTGAAGTTCCCATGTCTTTCTCGTGTCCGCGTGGGTTTCCTCCGGGTTCTCCGGTGTTCTCCCACAGTCCAAAAACATGGATCAAGTCAATTGTGTTCTCCAAATTGCCCCATATACAGTGTGTCTGTGTGAGTAAGTGTGTGTCCAGTGATGGATTGGCACCCTGTCCTGGGTGTATTTGCCCAGCGCCCGAGATTTTCTCCCCTGGATGGGCATGGGGAACCCCCCCGCGACCCTACAAGAGGATAAAGTGGAGGATAATGGATGGATTGATTTTATAGGCAACTGATGTAGCCATTGGACAGGCTTCCATTCTTTTTTACATGCACCCCTGTAAATGGGTTCTAATCCAAACATCCTACAGTGATGGATCATGAAGGTAAAGAGGATTGTTTTTGTATTTATACTGCAGAACATATATATATATATATATATATATATATATATATATATATATATATATATATATATATATATATATATATATATATATAAAACTGAGCCTAAATACTCACCATCCCATGTGTTTTTCTCAGCACTTAATGGAACGATGTAAAGGCCAAATTTGATGATCATTCTGCTATTTGCAGATTTGTATTTTAAATCTCCGTAGCACTCATGACTGACATTTGATGACGAAATATTCCGAGCGCGCGCTTACTGAACGGATGCAATAATGCAGGTCCATAAATGTATGCTTTTTTTTTTTTTAAACAGCAGAACGTTACCCCCCTTTGATACATATGCAAGAAACTGGATGGTTTCATAGGACAGAACTTTTGTACATAAACTTTATAAGCTGTGATTCTTTTGTACTGAACAGTATTGTAGGGTTTAAGCACTGTGTATCCTATTTGTATGTGATGTCATAACAATGAAACCTCATATACTTCTCTGTCGTATTAGTCAGCACTTAACAGGCTCTGTGCATTTAGACAGATTGCTGAGAACCTACTTGGTGCCATGGGAATTTCGATTTTTGTTACATACTAATAGCATTTTTAAGATCACATTGTGTTGTGTGTAGCCGTCAGTCATGTAAGAGATGCAACGTCATGTCTGTATAGTCTATTTAAGGTGGTATTTTTAACAATTTAGTCAGAGCTTTACAGAAATACACACAATTTCTAATGTTCATAATTTATAATTTCCAATTACGTTTTGCATCGTAGCAATGGAGCATATTTCCCACTTTGCACTTATATTTGCATGTCTTTATTAACTCTTGTATCCTTCGCAGTGTGTATATCCCTGACGAGCTAAGAATAAACGATAGTGATGATTTAAGACTTCAATAGTTTCACAGTGTTTTTTTTGTTCGTGCTTTAGTTAGAACCAAAAAATTCAATGGGTTCAAATCCCAGGTCCACTGAAGTTACCAGTGTGGGTCCTTGAGCAAGACCCTTAACTCTTATTGCTCCAGGGATGTTGTGATGATCCCTGTGCTCACCTTGTAAGTCGCTTTGGATAAAAGCGTCCAATAAATGACCTAAAATATAAACATCAATCTCCCTTGATTTAGTCCATCCATCCATTATCCTCTGCTTTATCCTCTACTAGGGTCACAAGGGGGTTCCCCATCCATGCCCATCCAGGGGAGAACATTTTTGGCGCTGGGCAGATACACACCAATCTATCACTGGGCAAACACACACTCACTCACACAAACACACTCTATATGGGGCAATTTGGAGAAGTCAATTGACTTGATCCATGTTTTTGGACTGTGGGAGGAAACAGGAGAACCCGGAGGAAACCCACACGGACATGGGGAGAACATGGAAACTCCACCCAGTTGGGGAATTGAACCGGGAATCCCTAATGCTAACCACTAACCACCATGCCGCCCTTGATTTAGTCACAATAATAAAAATAAAGCCTCTTTTTTTTTGTTTTTCTTTTTGTTTAATGATCAGGTTTAATAATTCTACAGTGTTACTGTTTTGTCCTAACTACTACCTTGTGTTGTTCTCTAATTTGTAAGTTGCTTTGGATAAAAACATCTGCAAAATGACTAAATGTAGGAATTTAGTTCAAATTTATTTATAGAGCTTGTCACAAAGCAGCTTTACAGAGTTATAAGCCTTTAAACCCCCAAAGAGCAAGCTGAAGTGGCAGTGGCAAGAAAAAACTCCCTGTTATGTTGTTATTTTAAGGAAGAAACTTTGTGAGGACCAAGACTCAGTGGGGCACTCATCCTCCTTGAGCAGCCAGGCAGCATCAACAGTGTAGGACACTAATGTACAGATTGTGTGGTGATCATGTGACCCGTATTTAACAGATGGAAAAACTCTAACAACTGGAAAACTATATGTAAGTCCATTAAGGGCGTCCTGCAGGACAGCAAGTCCATTATATGTAATGCCTTATTGCTTTATTTCTTAAATATTAACAACCACACACACACACACACACAGTCTTTCAACTTTTATATATATATATATATATATATATATATATATATATATATATATATATATATATATATATATATATATATATATATATATAAAAGATGAGGCTTTCTGAGGACAAAGTTCAAGTTTTTATTTATATAGCTATTTTTACAACAGTACATTGTCACAAAGCAGCTTTACAGAGTTATAAGCCTTTAAACCCCCAAAGAGCAAGATGAAGCGACAGTGGCAAAAAAAACCTCCCTGTTATGTTGATATTTTAAGGAAGAAACCTTGTGAGGACCAAGACTCAGTGGGGGACTCATCCTCCTTGAGCGGCTGGGCAGCATCAACAATGTAGGACAACCATGTACAGATATTTAACAAATGGAAAAACTAACAACTGGAAAACTATATGTGAGTCCATTAGGGGGCGTCCTGCAGGACCGCCAGTCCAATTAATATTCAGGTTCCATCCAGTGTTCGTCAGCAGAGCCATTGATGAAGATCTCCAGGAAGCCGGTCACACCTCAAAAGAAACAGACAAAGACAGTTAGAGCTGATAATAAAGCACAGCATTTAATTAATAAGTAATTAATTGACACAGTGCAGCATGTGACTCCAGCATCACTGACCAGAGCAGCAGAACTAAAAGAGGCAGATACTGCAGACTCTACACAGTTGAGATGACTCCCTGGAACAGCATCATTTCAGCGCCACACCCCCCCATTAATGATGAGGTGGGTGAAGCAGTGAAACGCCAGCACACACTGATCACAGAATTCCCCCCCAGCACAGCCAAGCCTGAGATCTACATCTTAATCTACAGGGGATTAATTAAACACAAGATTAAATAAATGTGTTTTTAATTTATTCTTAAAGATTAATAGTGATTCAGAAAGAAAGTCAACCATTTAGTCACATCACAAGATGCTCTTTAGAATCAGTTGGAATCGCATTGAATAACATGAGTCATTAGATTATTTATTACTATTATATTATATTATTATCATTTATTATTTGAGCACATGAAGCCTGAGTTCGTTATTACAGCAGAATGAGTCATAACCAAATAATCAAGTCTGACATTCATCCATCCATTATCTTACTCCTCACTAGGGTCGCGTGGGGAGGATGTTCACCATGCTCAACCAAGGGAGAACATTTCAAGTACTGGGCAGATACACCCAGGACAGGGTGCCAATCTATCACTGGACACACACTCACTCAGACAGACACACTCTTTATGGGGCAATTTGGAGAATTTAATTGACCTTGATCCATGTTTTTGGACTGTGGGAGGAAACCGGAGAACCCGGAGCAAACCCACGCAGACATAGGGAGAACATGGAAATCCACCCAGATGGGGATTCGAACCGGGAATCCCTAATGCTTAGAGGAGAACTTAGTGGTTTAAGCCTTTAAGCCACCGTCTGACATTCATTCATTCATTCATTCATTCATTCATTCATTATCTTCCGCTTTATCCTCTATTAGGGTCGTGATGCGGTTCCCCATGACCATCCAGGGGAGAACATTTCGGGTGCTGGGCAGATACACCCAGGACAGGACGCCAATCTATCGCTGGACACACACTCACTCACAGACTCGTATGCATACACACTCTATATGGGGCAATTTGGAGAACTCAATTGACTTGTTCCATGTTTTTGGACTGTGGGAGGAAACCGGAGAACCCGGAGGAAACCCACGCGGACACGGGGAGAACATGGAAACTCCACCCAGATTGGGATTCGAACCGGGAATCCCTAGCGCTGAGAGACAAACTTAGTGGTTTAAGACATTAAGCCACCGTGCCGCCCATCTGACATTCGAATAATTCTTTTTTCCAAATACATACAGTAAAAACTACCTCAAATTTGACCAAATACCTGATGTAAAAGAAATAACGATCAGGTTTGATGATTTTACAGTATAGTTGGTGTTCTTCATAACTACTGACTTGTGGTATTCTCATTTGTAAATTGCTTTGGATAAAAGCGTCTGCTGAATGACTAAATGTAAATGTAAATGCAAATTGTGTTGGGAACAAAAACCACATTAAAATGTTACCTCTGATTGTGATCATGCCACAATGTGAAAGAATAGTGCAGAACGCAGAAAAGAGAAACAGAACGAGAAACACAGGATAAATGATCAGAAAGGCTTCCGTGAGAAATGTGTGTATTGCACGAGTAGGAGAGACAAGATGAATCTGCTGCCAGTCAACGCTCAGCGAGGCAGAAGGAGAACGGCCGCCACAGAGGAGCGTAGGGGGAGGGGTTACAGCAGACAGATGGAGGGTTTTGGAGTGTTAATAAATGACATGAACATCTGTGGAAAATAATCAAATATACATTGCCATTGGACATGAGCCACTGCAAAACAACATGTGCTAGTTTCTCCTCCAACAAGTGGCAAGAGAATATAGAATAATAACTGTATAGAGCAGTAAGAACTACACCACACCCACTGGAACATCATTTAGTAAGTATAAATGTTCAGATATCACTGTGAACAAAATGCATTTCCATGCTTTGAAGGTTTTTACAGATGATCTGCATGCTAATTATTTTTATTTCAAAAGTGTATTAATATTTTGCATCCATCCATTATCTGCTGCTTTATCCTCTACTAGAGTCGGGGGGGGGGGGTTCCCCCATGCCCATCCAGGGGAGAACGTTTCGGACGCTGGGCACACATACACACACACTCTATATGGGGCAATTTGGAGAACTCAATTGACTTTGGTTTTGGACTGTGGGAGGAAACTGGAGAACCCGGAGGAAACCCACGCGGACACGGGGAGAACATGGAAACTCCACCCAGATGGGGATTAGAAGCAGGAATCTCTAGTGCTGAGTGGAGAACATGCTAACCACTAAGCCAACGTGCCGCCCTGTATTAATATATTACGCAATTAAAAGAATTGGTCCAGTTTAATTTACGTCTATATATCATTATCTTACGCTTAATTCTCTACTAGGCAGGGAGGTTCCCCATGCCCATCCAGGGGAGAACGTTTAAGGCGCTGGGTAAATACAGCCATGACAGGTGCCAATCCAACGCTGAGTACACACACTATATAGGAATTCCCGGTTCAAATCCTAATGTGGGTGGAGTGTCCATGTTCTCCCCGTGTCTGTGTGGGTTTCCTCCGGGTTCTCTGGGTTCCTTCCACAGTCCAAAAACATGGATCAAGTCAATTGAATTCTCCAAATTGCCCCAATTGAGTCTGTGTGAGTGAATATGTGCCCAGCGATAGATTGGCGCTCTGTCCTGGGTGTATCTGCCCAGCGCCCGAAGCGTTCTCCCCTGGATGGGCATGGGGAACACCCCCGCGACCCTAATAGAGGATAAAGCAGAAGATAATGGATGGATGAATTCCCTAAACAAAGTCTATTTAGCACTGATATGGTCTTCTGTCCATATATATATATATATATNCAATTGAGTCTGTGTGAGTGAATATGTGCCCAGCGATAGATTGGCGCTCTGTCCTGGGTGTATCTGCCCAGCGCCCGAAGCGTTCTCCCCTGGATGGGCATGGGGAACACCCCCGCGACCCTAATAGAGGATAAAGCAGAAGATAATGGATGGATGAATTCCCTAAACAAAGTCTATTTAGCACTGATATGGTCTTCTGTCCATATATATATATATATATATATATATATATATATATATATATATATATATATATATATATATATATATATGTATACACACATTGTCTTCCGCTTTATCCTCTACCAGGGTCGCGGGGTGGTTCCCAATGCCCATTTCAGGCGCTGGGCAGATACACCCAGGACACATTTACTCACACAGACACACTCTTTATGGGGCAATTTGGAGAATTCAATTGCCTTGATCCATGTTTTTGGAATGTGGGAGGAAACCGGAGATCCTGGAGGAAACCCACGCAGACACGGGGAGAACATGGAAACTCCATCCAGATGGGGATTCTCACCGGGAATCCCTAGAGCTGAGAGGAGAACATGCTAACCACTAAGCCACCGCGTTGCCGTATATATATATATATATATATATATATATATATATATATATATATATATATATATATATATAGTAACTGCCTACTTGAGCAGTTTATATTTTAATTGGTTTAAAGTTTGTAAAATTGTATAAAAGTGTATTTTATAACTTTTGTTCTTTTAAGAACATTGACAACATTAATTTCCATGGTTACACTGCTAATTACCACGGTTACCATGTTAGTAAAAGTTCCAAAGTTAGCATTAATGGTTATTTAGAAGCTGAAGAGCGGACAAGTCACAACGTGAAACTATAGCTCTCTTGATACTTATGCAGCCAATGAGGTTTGTGATCTATTAGTATACCAATTATGTTTGCGTAGTTTAATATCTTTTCTAACATTAGGGTGAATTGATATGTAATTACGGTTCTAAATCAAGATGTAAATTCGTGTAGTGAAACCAACAAAGGATCATTCTTAAGATTAATAGTGTACAATGTGGAAATTGCTCATTGTATATTTGCTTATGTGATTTATGTTACGGTTCTTACGGTTGGGTGTAAGGTTATGTAGAAAGTTAAGGTGCAAACTCAAGAATAAACCTAATCAGTATTGGCAAGAATATTTGTGCTCTCGACTTTAAATCAGAGAGAGCTACATACATATATATCGTTCTCCCCGTGTCCGCGTGGGTTTCCTCCGGGTTCTCCGGTTTCCTCCCACAGTTTAAAAACATGGATCAAGTCAATTGAATTCTCCAAATTGCCCCATATAGAGTGTGTCTGTGTGAGTGAGTGTGTGCCCAGTGATAGATTGGCGTCCTGTCCTGGGTGTATCTGCCCAGCGCCCGAGACGTTCTCCCCTGGATGGGCATGGGGAACCCCACCGCGACCCTAATAGAGGATAAAGCGGGAGATAATGAATGAATATATATATATATATATATATATATATATATATATATATATATATATATATATATATATATATATATATATATATATATATATATATATATATATATATATATGCAGACAGTCGTACACAGTTTAGTATTTAGGTTCTAAAATCGGATACAACCATGTAACTTGTAACAGGGCTGACGCCATACTTTTGATCCGGAAGTGACGCAGGACGCGGCGCGCGTTTGAACGTGTTTTGAACAGGGAGCGTCGGGAGCGTTAGTGACGTTTCACTGCAGACTGTTTAACGAGCCTCGCGCTGTAGGTGACGTTTACCTTCATTGTTTTTGATTTATTTTTATATGATGTATAATGTGTGTATTTGTGAGCGGTACTGTCTAACTCAGCAGTCCGTAGTTTCGTTTGGGTTTCGGTTGCTATAAGAACATTTCCAAACTTCCAAAGTGTTTCAAATGTTCGTCTGCGTCTTATTTGAGTTTCGTAAAGTTTAAATGTCGGGTTGTGGATAATGTTGCTGGTAAACTCTCAGCTCAGGTTTATTTAAATTTACGTGATCAATTTCGTGTGTCAGTGTAAATTAATATTTAATTGTGTGTGTCTGTGTGTGTGTGTG
>JAFMOD010000056.1:660104-677253 GCA_019802435.1 Corydoras maculifer | reverse complement strand
ATCCAGGGGAGAACGTCTCGGGCGCTGGGCAGATAGACCCAGGACAGGGCGCCAATCCATCGCTGGGCACACAATCACTCACACAGACACACTCTATATGGGGCAATTTTGAGAATTCAATTGACTTCATCCATGTTTTTGGACTGTGGGAGGAAACCGGAGAACCCGAAGGAAACCCACGCAGACACGGGGAGAACATGGAAACTCCGCCCAGATTGGGATTCGAACCGGGAATCCCTAGTGCTAAGAGGCGAACGTGCTAACCACTAAGCCACCGTGCCGCCCCAAGTTTTTATTTATATATATATATATATATATATATATATATATATATAATTTTTTTTCTTTTTTTTTTTCTCTTCCATGTCCCTTAAGGGGCTCCATAGTAATCCAGCAAATAATTTAAGATCTGTCTCCCAGCTTCCACAATCAGATCTCTACAACTGATTCAGGTCTCTGCAGCCTGACTTGTACTCAACCAGCTCAAGAACTCATGTCCCTCCACCTCTCCTCTCTCTCCATTGGCTCCCTGTAGCTGCTGCATTCACTTTGCTCTAGTGATTGTCTCCTGGTGGTTCCACCTCACCGGGGAGCTCATTCTCACTCCGTGGTGTTCACCACTGCAAAATGGTGGAACAATCTTCCCAACTCTGTCCATAAGGCAGAATCACTAAGCAGTTTCAAGAAACTACTAAAGACGCATATTTTTAACAAAAACCTATTGTATGGGTTGTCCATATCTCATGACCTGTGTTGACATCATTTATAAGTCGCTTTTGTAAGACTAAATGTATGTAAATGTAAATGCTATCCTCACTTGCAAGAGGAACGGGCTTTAGGTGTCGTCTTATTGTGTAAATTTGCTTTACAATTGTAAATGGTTTCACTTTACCTGTTGTCCCATCTGTTTATTTCACTATGCGATAGGGCCGTCCAGTTCCTCCATACAGCAGGAGCTCCAGAAGCAGCTGCAGGTGGAGAGCGAGAAGCTGCGACGTGTACAGGACGAGCTGATTGCGTTGCAGCTCAAACACGAGGAGAAGAGCCATGAACTGGTGAGAATCCAGGAGGAGCACAAGAACAGCCGGCAAGTCCTGAATAAAGACAGACGGCTGAATGAGGAGCATGTGACCAGGCTGCAGAACGAGTTGGAGGCAGCCAATGATCGGCTGGCGGAGGAGAGACGTGCGAATGAACTGCTGCTGCAGGTAGAATTGAGAAAAGTGACCGTTTTCGCCCATGAAGGGAGAGGAATGAGTGCAGCAGGTGTGTGATAAATGTTCACATAGACCAATGGAAGTGTACATACCTCTGTCTGGTTCTTTTTACATGTCAACCTGCTTCAGAAGACCTTAATGAGCCAGCGTGATGATCAGAAAAAAATCGCTGTTCTGGAGCAGCAGGTAAGATGCTAATGAAATTTGCTGGATCATTTAGATCTATTGGAAGGATTCTATCCTAATCCTGTTTTTTTTTTAATCTGGCAGATTCAGTTATTAGACAAAGACTTAGAAAATGAGAAACTGGACTGTGAAAATCTTCAGCGGCAGCTTCACAAAGTGCTGAAAGAGCTCCATAAGGCCAAAGACCACATCGCACACATGGAGTCAACAGTAAGCTTTTACCATTCACCACCAAGAGGAAAGAAACGATTCACCTGACCCCAACCCCCGACTCATGACCACCACCCCGGTCAGGATGGGAGGCTCAGAGCACACAGAGCTGCTGATGCTGGCTGAGGGCTTGAGAGCCACAAACCATGTTCTAAGAGAAAACTCGATTTAAAACATGTACTAGAGCAGGGGTGCCCACACTTTTCTGGCCCGAGATCTACTTTTTTATTGGACAGGTCGTTGAGATCTACCAGGGTTAATAATTTTTTTAGGCTTTTATATTGAAACCTGTTTACACACATCATGTTAGTATTGGGGGGCACTTTGGCTTAGAGGTTAGCACGTTCTCCTCTCAGTGCTAGGGATTCCCGTTTCGAATCCCAATCTGGGTGCAGTTTCCATGTTCTTCCCGTGTCCGCGTGGGTTTCCTCCGGGTTCTACAGTTCTCTCCCACAGTCCAAAAACATCAGTTCTACACTTCCACTGATCATATAGATGGACTTTGTAGTTCTACACTTCCATTCTGTAGTCCATCTGTTTCTCCACATACTTTATTAGTCTGCTTTAGTATGTTCTCTAATGAACTGGACCCCCCACAGGGGAGGTATTAGGGTGGTGGATGACGCTCAGAACTGCAGTGATACTGACATGGTGGTGGTGTGTGAGTGTGTGTTGTGCTGGTATGAGTGGAGCAGAGACACCAATCAGAACATACCACTCGTATCATCATCCACTACCCTAATAATACCTGCTCTCTAGGCGTCCTGATCATCAGAGAACAGAGTATATAAAGAAACAGATGGACTACAGAATGGACCTGTAGAACTACAAAGTCCATCTATATGATCAGTGGAGCTAATGGAATAGACATTAAGTATTGAAACAAGAAAATAAGTGGCCAGTGAGTGTGTGTATAATAATATGTTCCTAAGCTTATCCATCCATCCATCCATTATCTTCCGCTTTATCCTCTATTAGGGTCGCGGTGGGGTTCCCCATGCCCATCCAGGGGAGAACGTCTCGGGCGCTGGGCAGATACACCCAGGACAGGGCGCCAATCTATCACTGGACCCACTCACTCACACAGACACACTCTATATGGGGCAATTTGGAGAACTGAAATGAATTGATCCATGTTTTTTGGACTGTGGGAGGAAACCGGAGAACCCGGAGGAAACCCACGCGGACATGGGGAGAACATGGAAACTCTACCCTGATTGGAATTTGAACGGCGCCGCCCTTCTAAGCTTATCACTGAAAAAAATATTTATCAGTTGCTTTTTTTTGTATTTATTTAAGTAAACGGGCAGCACGGTGGTTTAGTGGTTAGCATGTTCTCCTCTCAGCGCTAGGGATTCCCGGTTCGAATCCCAATCTGGGTGGAGTGTCTATGTTCTCTGGAGTGTCCCGTGTCCGCATGGGTTTCCTCCGTTTTCTCCGGTTTCCCCCCACAGTTCAAAAACATGAATCAAGTCAATAGAGTTCTCCAAATTGCCCCATATAGAGTGTGTCTGTATGAGTGAGTGTGTGTCCAGTGATAGATTGTCACCCTGTCCTGGGTCTATCTGCCCAGCACCCGAAACGTTCTCCCCTGGATGGGCATGGGGAACCCCCCCATGATCCTAATAGAGGATAAAGAGGAGGAAGATAATGGATGAATGAAGTAAATGGTTCCGTCATTGTTTTTCAGAAGCGGGAGACTCGGTTCTCCGAGCCGAGTTTATACAGCAGACGGAGTCCCGTTTCACCGGCAAGGTGTTCTAATATGCTGGATGAGAGCTTTCTGGAGTGTCCCAACTGCATGACCTCGTACCCCACCAGCCAGCACCGGGAGCTCCTCGCCCACCTTGAGTACTGCTTTCAATGAACCTGCATTAAGAACCTGTTACGGGTTTGTTCTCTTTTATTTCCTTTTTTCCAAAAACTGCTTTTAGGGATTTTGAAAATATATTTTTTTATTTTAAAGGTGTTGGCTTTTCTTTTTGTTAAATCATTTTAAGAAGTTTGTTAAATTATACAAATTGCAGCATTTTCCCTTTTCATGTGTTAATCTGTGCAACCTTCATTTTAATAATAAATAAACTATTAAATATTAAATTAAGCCTTATTTATGTTTTCCTGAATTCCATTCAGTTTTGTTTGTTATTTCTTTTCTTAATGGTTTTAACTGTAACCTCGTTTTGTCGTCTTTTGGTTTTCGAATCTTTGCAGGTGACAATAGTTCAGTATTTAGTTCTAAACAAGAACCAGCAACTGTTAGAAGGCTGCACAATGTCATCCTTTAAACCAACATCCACCAACTTTATGAGCTTGATCTCTAGCGCCTCCTCAATAACTGCAAAGAAAAGGAAGAAAACCACTCTCTGCAATCACCATTACATTTCTCGGTTACATTTATTAGTGTTGTGGCCGGTGTATATATATATATATATAGGTATGTGTATATATATATATGAATATGTATATATATATATATATATATATATATATATATATATATATAGGTATAGGGGCAATTCAGATTATAGAAACTTGGAGCAGCCAATTCACCATGAATCTATGTGTTTCAACTGTGCAAGGAAAAAACTCGAACAAAACCCATGAGGAGAACCTGCAAACTCCACCCAGATCGATTTGAACCTGGATCCCCAGCGCTGAGAGGTTGATGTCTGTTTTTTTTTAATCTCAGCAGAAACCTGGGACTAACTGTAGTCAGTAATCTCTATCATTTAACTTCAAGTAATTTATTTATATCACGCTTTTAGACACAGTATTTTGTCACAAAGCAGCTTTAAAAAACTTGAAACCCCCAAAGAGCAAGCTGAAGCAACAGTGGCAAGAAAAAAAACTCCCTGTTATGTTGATATTTTAAGGAAGAAACTTTGTAAGGACCAAGACTCAGTGGTGGACTCATGCTGAGGGAGGTGTGGTGGCTGTGTATAAACGTCTCTAAATAACGTGTGAGAGATTGATTCATGGTGGTCAAGTGCTTTTTATTTTGTGTGTGTGAAATTTGCATGTTCTCTCAACCTTTGTATGGGTTTCCTTCAGCAACTCCAGTTCTGATGAAAGCATTGGGATCTGCTGAGGTTGAGTGACTGGGATAGGCCGTATATCTGTCTGGGGTGTTTTTCTGCTCGTGGCTCAATCAGTTATCATGTGACCTTAATTAGAATACGGATGAACATAAACACACAGGTTTCTGTTAAGACTATCCATCCATCCATTATCTTCCGCTTTTTTCTTCTATATATATATTAGGGTCACAGGGGGGGGTTCCCCATGCCCATCCGGGGGAGAACGTCTCGGGCGCTGGGCAGATAGACCCAGGACAGGGCGCCAATCTATCACTGGACACACACACACACTCTATGTGGGGCAATTTGGAGAACTCAATTGATCCATGTTTTTGGACTGTGGGAGGAAACCGGAGAACCCAGAGGAAACCCACGTGGACACATGGAAACTCCACGCAGATTGGGATCTGAACTGGGAATCCCTAGTGCTGAGAGGAGAACATGCCAACCACTGAGCCACCTGTTAAGATTATGATTCTCTCAAATGATAAAAACATGCTGTTTACTGTAATGTAAATGTTCATTTATTTATTTATTTATTTTTACAAACTTTTCTTTTAAAGTGACATGATTCTTTTTCTTTTCTTTTTTTTATTTTTTGTCAGATGACTTTTATTTATGTCTAAGTGGAGTGTATGACATTCTTTGCTATATATATATGCCCAGCGATGGATTGGCGCCCTGTCCTGGGTCTATCTGCCCAGCGCCCGAGACGTTCTCCCCTGGATGGGCATGGCGAACCCCACCGCGACCCTAACAGAGGATAAGCGGGAGATAATAAATGAATATATATATATATATATATATATATATATATATATATAAATAGGGCGGCACGGTGGCTTAGTGGTTAGCACATTCGCCTCTCAGCACTAGGGATTCCCGGTTCGAATCCCAATCTGGGTGGAGTTTCCATGTCCTCCCTGTGTCCGTGTGGGTTTCCTCCGGGTTCTCCAGTTTCCTCCACAGTCCAAAAACATGGATCAACTCAATTAAGTTCTCCAAATTGCCCCATATAGAGTGTGTACAGTATGTGTGTGAGTGAGAGTGTGCCCAGCGATAGATTAGCGTCCTGTCCTGGGTGTATCAGCCCAACGTCCGAAACGCTCTCCCCTGGATGGGCATGGGGAACCCCCCCGCGACCCTAATAGAGAATAAAGTGGGAGATAATGAATGAATGAATGAATATATATATATATATATATATATTATTTGTAGTCTGTTATGTGCTAAAGGGGCAGAGTAGAGATGTTTCTTTTTTTGTTTTATTTTAGACTACCTTGATGCATTGGTGTAGCACACAAACAGCCTTTGTGTCCCACATCTGGTGAATTGGAATCTGGTCACCCTATGCACATTTCAAACAAAGACAAAAGGGTCTTCAGTTCACCTCTCTGTCTGTACTGTGAGAGGAACCCCACACAGACACAAAACAGATGTACACATCAAACCCCGACGAATTAATCCCGCTGTCAACTCGACAGAAGCAAACTAAAGCAGAGTGGTACAGCGTGCCGTTAACCCTTAAATCCAGTGCAGTGTATTTAATAAACATCGTGTTAGATTTAATAAAAGCATTTATTTCATAAAGTTAAAAGTTCAGGATAAATGTTAAAACCATGGTTCACGGCATTTATGCAATTGTTTTAACATTGTATGTATATTGAGGATAATGCATTACATTCAAATGAATAGCGCATTTTATAGAACGGGTAGTTCCGGTCCTTAAATCTGATTGGCTGAGCCGTTTGTCCAGCCGTGACATTATTGACGATAACACACATCTCTGAGAGCTTCACATTGGTATCAATGTTGATATACAACACATTATTATAAATCGAAAAATACAGATTAATATAAACAGCGAGCTGATTCCGGATGAGCACTAAACCTGTATCCCATTACTCAGCAGCCAAGGTTCACTTTAGACTAGATTACGTTGCGGAGGACCAGATTATTAACGATTTTGCTTTCAATAAACACTGCGGGACTAACAACAACACCGCTTTCCCGTGAATGATTTACAATATTGCAAAACCTCGCGTTATTATTTACACGTCTGGTGAATATAGTGTACATTTTAAAAGCTTGCAGTATAAAAATGGATTTAAGCATCGCAGAAACCTGCAAAGAAAGAAACAGGCGTTAGAAACTAGATGTTACAGAAGAAATTAATTAATTAATCAGATAATTAATGTTGCAACATGACATTAACTCACCGGTGTGGGCGACCCGCCTGTATTTGCCATGGAGGCAAAGCTCCTGCTTTCTCATAGTCACAATCTTCTGGTCCTCTGGCCTCAGGTAACCAGGATGGCGAGAGAAGATGAAGGAGTAGCCATCCAGGCAGGTGCCATCCACATCGAGCTCTCTGCATGCATAGTGCACGGCGTAGTTGTCATAGTCAGTGTCAATGATCCAGTGGTCATCATCTGGTGGGACAGTCAGGACAAAGGAGTATGATCAAAGGCAAGCATGGGCTTAAGGAACAAGCCTTATGACCCGAAGGTCCCTGGAGTATCCTTGAGCAAGGTACCTAACTCTGTATACAGCACTCATTGGGGTTAGGTGCCTTGCCCAAGGGTACTCCAGGGACCTTCGGGTCATTATCTGGTGGGACAGTCAGGACAGAGTGTAATCAATCTCATGCTTATGTTATCAAGCACAGTCAGGCGTAGGCTTACGGAACCAGCCTTATGACCCGAAGGTCCTTGGTTTGATTGCCGGTCCCGTCATGTCCCTGGTGTGATTCCCAGTCCCACTGTGTACTATGGCTGAAGTACCCTTGAGAAAGTCACTTAACCCTAATGAGTGCTGTATACAGGGTTAGGTGCCTTGCCCAAGTGTACTTCAGCCATAGTACACGGCGGGACCGGCAATCAAACCAAGGACCTTCAGGGCCTCATCTGGTGGGACAGTCAGGACAACGGAGTATGATCAATCTCATGCTAATATTATCAAGCACAGTCAGGCGTGGACTTAAGGAACCAGCCTTATAACCCGAAGGTCCCTGGTGTGATTCCTGGTCCCACTTTGTACAATGGCTGAAGTACACTTGGGCACGGTACCTAACCCTGTATTCAGCACTCATTAGGGTTAAGTGACTTTCTCAAGGGTACTTCAGCCATAGTACACGACGGGACCGGCAATCAAACCAAGGACCTTCGGGTCATCATCTGGTGGGACAGTCAGGACAACGGAGTATGATCAATCTCATGATTGTTAAATTACCAAGCACAGTCAGGCGTTGGCTTAAGGAACCAGCCTTATGACCCAAAGGTCCTTGGTCTGATTCCCGGTCCCACTGTGTACTATGGCTGAAGTACACTTGGGCAAGTTACCCAACCTCAATGAGTGCTGTATACAGGGTTGCCCCCCGGTGTGTGTGGGTGTGGGAGTATTGTAGGCAAAACAGATCACTTCCCTTTTTAAAATGTGAGATGGAGATTTACATGGCTTTTAAAATGCATGCAGTCTATCAAGGAAAGTTTTATCTATCTATTTTCTATAAAAATGTAAAGCGTGTAACATACATCCGCTCTGGAGATAAGCAGCAGCACCCCAGTACTTCAGCTTAAACTTGGCCGGGTCCGGAGTCTCGTCGAAAGAAGCGAACATGTTGGCGCATGTCTCCCAGTTGCTAAGTTTCAAAAAAATACAAGCAGAATTCAACTATTTCACCAGAGTCACATCATTTATATTCTCCATCCAACCATTATCTTCCGCTTTATCCTCTATTAGGGTCGCGGGGCAGGGGGAACGTCCAGGGGAGAATGTTTTGGGCGCTGGGCAGATACACCCAGGACAGGACACCAATCTATCGCTGGGAACATGCTCACACACACAGACACACTCTATATGGGGCAATTTGGAGAATTCAATTGACCTTGATTCATGTTTTTGGACTGTGGGAGAAAACCGGAGAACCCGGAGGAAACCCACGCGGACACGGGGAGAACATGGAAAGAACTCCACCCACCTAGCACTGAGAGGCAAATCTGCTAACTACTAAGCCACTGTGCCGCCCATTTATATGATTTATATATATATAGTATGGTTGTGAGGGGGTTTCATTTAGAGGAGAAAGTTTTGGGCGCTGGGCAGATACACCCAGGACAGGACGCCAATCTATCACTGGGCACACACTCACTCTTACACAGACACACTCTATATGGGGCAATTTGGAGACTTCAGTTGACCTTGAGCCATGTTTTTGGATTGTGGGATGAAACCAGAGAACCCGGAGAAAACCCATGAAGATATGGGGAGAATATGGAAACTCCACCCAGATTGGGATTGGAACCGGGAATCCCTAGCGCTGAGAGGAGAACATGCTAACCACTAAGCCCCCGTGTGTCCAATTATATCATATTATCGTATTCAGTATTTAAGAGGTTTGGAACTTACTTCAGAATTATTACTCTGCCGAAAGCACTGGCTGTCATTCGCCCATCGTCCTCCACTTTGTAGGTCGCGACCACATTATCCAGGAGGAAAAGTCCTGCCGGATCTTTTTTGGCGACTGCATACCACGTGCCTTGAAACTGTGCCCAACACAGTGAATTATAAGCACAGCAAGACACAACGACTGCAAAAACCACGAGGACTAGTTAGTAAACTAAACAGTTTACTCACCCGGTATTTGTCAAAGTTCTCTTTCACAGCGATGTTGCTGACCTGACAGTCCTGAGCCCAGCTAACAGCCAGGATAGAGAGAGTCACAAAGAGCCCCAGCATGCTGCCGCCTGTAGAACCTGTGAAATAAGACCAGGCTTGAGATCCATGCAAACCACTGACTTCAGGGTCTTAAACAAAGTCCTCTTTGAATAACGTATCATATATTTTTACCACAGGCTCCTCGTCCTAATTCAGCTATTAACACATATCATTAACATCTATTAGGAGCCTCTGGCAGATGCATTCCAGATGTTTTGCCCAGGATAATGAGGCTGGATCCTACCTTTCCCGTCTGTATGGGATGAATAACCGTACATACTGTCCGTGAAAGCCTTCGCTTATATAAGGACCAGCCCTCGGCCCACAATTTCGCAATCCCTGTTACAGAACGCTAACGTTCCTACTTGGTGTTTTGTTCATTGGACGGAACTTTTGCATAACTGCCACGGTCTCCTGTGTTTGACAAAACTCTGAGCACCCTGCTCCTCCCCTAACGGCATTGCATAACTGTGTTACAAAAGCTGAAAGGGAACCCAACATCTGGAACAACCTAAACATATTACATGACCTCGTTATTCCCTGAAACATTCAAATTAAATCTTCACTATTTAGTTTTAAGATAATAAAACATCAGTTCGTCTTTGTTAACGCAAAATACTCTGACATCCATTTTACCTGGTTTACCCTGCACTGGAATTTAGTCTTTGTTCTGTATCTGGAGCTCAGATCAGTCAATAAATCTATGAATTTCCAGATGTTTGCTGTGAATGTTTGGAGGATTTGTTGTCTTCATGTTCCGTTCAGGCGTTGGATTAATGGTTGGCATGTTCTCCTCTCAGCACTAGGGATTCCCGGTTTGAATCCCAATCTGGGTGGAGTTTCCATGTTCTCCCATTGTGCGCATGGGTTTACTCCGGGTTCTCCGCTTTCCTCCCACAGTCCAAATATCATGGATCAAGGTCAATGGAGTTCTCCAAATTGCCCCATATAGAGTGCGTTTGTGCGAGTGAGTGTGAGTGTGTGAGTGATTGATTGGCGTCCTGTCCTGGGTGTATCTGCTCAGCGCCCGAGATGTTCTCCCCTGGATGGGCATGGGGAACACCCCGCGACCCTAATAGAGGATAAAGCGGAAGATAATGAATGGATGGATGGATGGATGGATAGATGGAACACACTCACTCACATAGACACACACAATATGGGGGCAATTAAGAGCAGTCGGTTGACTTTGATCCATGTTTTTGGACTGTGGGAAGAAACCAGAGAACGCAGAGGAAACCCACGCGGACACGGGGAGAACATGGAAATTTGGATGGGCCAATTCACTTTGAATCTGTTTTTGGACTATGGGAGGTTATCAAAGCAACGATGTGGATTTGTATAGGGAACACACACACACACACACACACACACACACACACACACACTTAAAAAGTCTTATAAAAGACTTTTGACTTTTATCATTCATAGCAATATATTTTGAACATATGGATAGATGGAACATTTGCCACCCTGTTTTTAAAGGGACCAAATGTAACCGGACAATTGACTCAAAGGCATTTCATAGGCATGTGTGGGCAATTCCTTCGTTATGTCATTCTCAATTAAGCAGATAAAATAAAAATTAAGCCTGGAGTTGATTTCAGGCATGCTGCTTGCATTCGGAAGTTTTTACCGTGAAGAAAACATGTGGTCAAAGGAGCTCTCCATGCAGGTGAAACAAGCTATCCATCCACCCATCCACTTTACCCTTTTCCAGGGTCGCAGAGGGGGGGGGGGGATTCGGGCACCGGGCAGATAAACCCAGGACAGGGCACCTGTCAAAGGTTTTTCAACCAAGAATTAGAAACAAATAGTTTATTTACAATTACTTAATTTGCCCAATTACATTTTAGCCCCTGAAATGAAGATATTGTTTTTTAAAAAGGCTTTTAGTTCCAGTTCAAGTTCAAGTCATTTATTTATAAAGCGCTTTTTACAACAGTACATTGTTTACCTACATCAGATCCCCAGCACTGAGCTTTCCAGACCTAAAGAAAGGGAGCTAATGAACCATTATAAGCAACGTTGCAAAAGCTAACATCAGTCATGTTATGTTCAAAACATATTGCTGTAAATGCAATCATCATCATCCGCTTTATCCTCTATTAGGGTCGAGGGGGGGTTCCCCATGCCCATCCAGGGGAGAATGTCTCGGGCGCTGGGCAGATACACCCAGGACAGGTTGGCCAATCTATCACTGGGCACACACTCACTTACACATACACACTGTATATGGGGCAATTTGGAGAACTCAATTGACTTGATCCATATTTTTGGACTGTGGGAGGAAACCGGAGAACCCTGAGGAAACCCACGCAGACACGGGGAGAACATGGAAACTCCACCCAGATTGGGATTCGAACCGGGAATCCCTAGTGCTGAGAGGAGAACATGCTAACCACTAAGCCACCGTGCCGCCCTTGCTGTAAATAATAAAAGTCAAAAGTCTTTAATAAGACTTTTTAAGTGTGTGTGTGTGTCTGTGTGTGTGTGTATGTGTGTGTGTTTCCTATACAAATCCACATTGTTGCTTTGATAACCTCCCATAGTCCAAAAACAGATTAAAAGTGAATTGGCCCATCCAAATTACCCCAATCTAAATTGCCCCTATATAGTGTGTGTGTGTAATTGAGTGTGTGTCCACTGAAGGATTGGCACCCTGTCCTGAATGTATCTGCCCAGTGTTTGCAACATTGTCCACTGGATGGGCATGGTGCAGCCCTTTGCCCCTGCGACCCCAGTAGAAGATTAAGCGGGAGATAATGAGATGAGATGAGAAGTTTTAGAACCCAGTCTATATAAAGACTGAGCAGACACATTTCCTTTGACACCTGCCTGCATCAGGTCGACATTTCCACACCAAAAAAAACAAACTATAAGTGCTTGATGTTGTTCACCTCCAGCAGAAGTTTCCAAGATTTTGCCCCTTTACACACAATATCATGTCTGTTAATCAAAAATTCAGTATACCAATGTTTATTGGTATCTAGAATCATTTTAGTGGCTGTTATGATCATCTGAAACTGGCTCTGTGCTATACTATACATAAACAGTTAGGTCAGTATATATTTGGACACTGACACAATTTTAGTTTTTTTTATCTGTTTACTGACAAATTTACTGACACAAGTTATAATGAGGGCGGCACGGTGGCTTAGTGGTTAGCACGTTCGCCTCTCAGCGCTAGGGATTCCCGGTTCGAATCCCCATCTGGGTGAAGTTTCCATGTTCTCCCCGTGTCTGCGTGGGTTTCCTCCGGGTTCTCCGGTTTCCTCCCACAGTCCAAAAACATGGATCAAGTTAATTGAATTCTCAAAAAATTGCCCCCTATAGAGTGTGTCTGTGTGAGTGAGTGTGTGCCCAGCGATGGATTGGCACGCTGTCCTGGGTCTATCTGCCCAGCGCCCGAGACGTTCTCCCCTGGATGGGCATGGGGAACCCCACCGCGACCCTAATAGAGGATAAAGCGGGAGATAATGGATGAATGAATGAAGTTATAATGATCTACAGGGTGGCACGGTGGTTTAGTGTTTAGCATGTTCTCCTCTCAGCACTAGGGATTCCCGGTTTGAATCCCAATCTGGGTGGAGTTTCCATGTTCTCCCCGTGTCCGCATGGGTTTCCTCCGGGTTCTCCGGTTTCCTCCCACAGTCCAAAAACATGGATCAAGTCAATTGAGTTCTCCAAATTGCCCCATGTAGAGTGTGTCTGTGTGAGTGAGTGTGTGCCCAGTGATATATTGGCGCCCTGTCCTGGGTGTATCTGCCCAGCGCCCGAAACGATCTCCTCTGGATGGGCATGGGGAACCCCCCCCAGAACCTAGTAGAGGATGAAGCTGAAAATAATGGATGGATGGAACATATAATGATCTATTCAGTTTTTAATTTTCATTTAAGGGTATCCACATTAAAACTGGATGAAGGGTTAAGGAGTTTCAGCTCCTTAACATGTGCCACCCTAGTTTCCATGTTCTTCCCGTGTCTGTGTGGGTTTCCTCCAGGTTCTCCGGTTTCCTCCCTCAGTCCAAAAACATGGATCAAGGTCAATTGAATTGGGCGTCTGTGCAACATCAACAGTGTAGGACAGCCATGTACAGACTGTGTGATGATCACGTGACCCGTATTTAACAATTAAAAACTATATAAGTCCATCGAGGGCGTCCTGCAGAACCACCAGTCCAATTAAAATACAGGTTCCATCCAATTCAATCAGTTCCTCACATTTTCATGCAATCATTTTTGTTCAACCCACTGAATTAAAGCTGAAGGTCTGAACTTCACCTGCATCTGAATTCCATCCATCCATTATCTTCCCCTTTATCCTCTACTAGGGTCGCAGGAGGTTTTCCATGCCCATCCAGGGGAGAACATTTCAGGCGCTGGACAGGACGCCAATCTATCACACACTCACTCACACTCTATATGGGGCAATTTGGAGAATTCAATTTACTTGATCCATGTTTTTAGACTGTGGGAGGAAACCGGAGAACCCGGAGGAAACCCACGCAGACACGGGATGTATCTGAATTGTTTTGTTTAAATTCATTGTGGTAACGTACAGAACCATAATTAGAAATAGGTCATCTCGGTCCAAATATTCATGGACCTATGTATCTATAGCTATATATACATATAAACAACCCAGTCAGTCGCTCAACCCATTAAGGACGGACTTCCGAATAACCGTCTCTTAATTCATGTTGGTTTTACTCGGGCCAAGACTAAAACTTACATCTCGTTATATAGTATTCAGTCCAGTCTCCTGTCTCCTTTTAGGGTAGAAGTCAAATCTTGCCCTCTTTTGTATTCGGCGGTCTAACTCGTCTTAATCTCATTGATGGAAATAGGTCCTTGGCATTTAGCTTTGGGTAGACAGTGTGAAAAAGTTAATTATAGAACACTTCTTAGAATGTCCTTTCTTGACGCTGGGCGTAAAGCCAGAACAGAACAATGATTCTATTGCAACAATTCCTGAGGACAACAGCAGCTAAAGTGCTAATGTTAAGCAATTACCCTCTCTGCTGTGAATAACCTTACATTAACCACTACAATATCCCGTTGGAGTTTCTTGTTTTCTGATTTCACCTGACATGAACCATGGTGCGAAGTGGGAATTTGATGGTTAAGGCCATGTACTACAGTATTACCCAGCAGATCAAGAGTTCAAGTCCCATATTGTCTTCCCATTAGATGCTCTGGTTTCATCACGTCTGGAAAGCACTACGTATATCGACTTTCACCATATTTCTGTAAATTGTTTTACTATAGTAGGATACTAGGACCTCTGCAATGAGGCCATCAGCGATATTATGTAATTACACACTACACCAAGATGCTTTGAGCGGCCCGGCCGCTCAAGGAGGATGAGTCCCCCACTGAGTCTTGGTCCTCACAAGGTTTCTTCCTTAAATGACAACATAACAGGAAGACTGATTGGGTCGTTTATATGTATATATAGATACAGTTAGGTCCATGAATATTTTGACCGAGACGACCTTTTCCTAATTTCGGTTCGCTACGTTACCACAATGAATTTAAATAAAACAAGTTGACGTTTTCAGCTATAATTCAGTGGGTTGAACAAAAATGATTGCATGAAAATGTAAGGAACTGATTGAATTGGATGGAACCTGGATTTTAATTGGACTGGTGGTTCTGCAGGACGCCCTCGATGGACTTATATAGTTTTTAATTGTTAAATACGGGTCACGTGATCATCACACAGTCTGTACATGGCTGTCCTACACTGTTGATATTGCACGGACGCTCAAGGAGGATGAGTCCCCCACTGGGTCCTCACAAGGTTTCTTCCTTAAAATAACAACATAACGGAGTTTTTTCTTGCCACTGTCGTTTCATCTTGCTCTTAGGGGGTTTAAAGGCTTTTTATTCTGTAAAGCTGCTTTGTGACAATGTACTGTTGTAAAAAGTGCTCTATAAATAAAATACTTGAACTCACACTGGAACTAACGCCTTTTTAAAACACAATCCCTTCATTAGGGTGGCACGGTGGCTTAGTGGTTAGCATGTTCTCCTCTCAGCACTTGTGTTTGAATCCCAGTCTGGGTGGAGCTACCATGTTCTCCCCGTGTCCGCGTGGGTTTCCATCATGTTCTCCGGTTTTTGGGTGTATCAATAGGCAAGCAAACATTTAAGACTACTCAATATTCTTCTCCATTGTTGACTTTACGAATTGCAATTATTTTAGAACAGCTTCGTAAGTGTGGATCAATCCCCCATTGTGCAAAACTATCATATCGTGGTATGTAGATGTCAAATATGATGTGACATCATGACATTTCGAGCGACTTCAGTGCAAGAGCCACTGATTGGATTGGCCATTGTAAAATGATCAGCGCAAGGATTTGCAGGTTAAGAAAGCTTAGTGGGTTTAATGTCATGACGTCACTTTAATTAGTGGCCACTCTGATCCCTTCAGCCTGTAAGCCACTCTAGTCGTCCAGCTTGTCGGGAGGAGAACAGGACCCTTCCATGGTTTACACAGCACCACTGTGAAAAATGCGACTGGATGCAGGACAAGGCCACTGAGCAGGCAGCACTGACCCTTCTCCTTCTGCTTTCTAAAAGGTGATGCATCTCTGTTAGGAGCATCCTGTTGACAGCACCCCTGATACAAGATGGCAGACAAGGATAGTGTGGAAAAATACCTGGAAAACAATCCCCAGTTTGCTAAAGAGTATTTCGACAAGAAGGTGCGGGCTGAAGCCATCGCTACTGCATTTACAGAGAAGTTAGTGATCACCGACCCAGCCTCGTTCAAAGATGTCTCCCAAATACAAGAGTCCACCATCATCTTTGAACTGATTAAGGAACTACAGGCCGAACAGGAGATGGAGAAGGGTCTGCATTTAGTCCTGCAGCGAATATGCTTGCTGGTGAATGCAGATCGCTGTAGCTACTTTACTCTTCGAGCCAGAAATGGAATCCCAGAGCTGGCCACATGTCTGTTTGATATCACCCCTACCTCCAAATATGAGACCAACCTGGTCAATCCGTTTTCTGAGATCGTCTTTCCAATCGATGTGGGCATCGTCGGGCATATTTCTACGAGCAAAAAGAGTGTTAACATCCCGGACGTGAAGCAGGTGAGTGTGTTATGCCCTAAACTGCAGTCTGTTGTTTTTACTTTTCATGTATAGTATAGGGCTTATAATCACAGTATTGATTGTATATGTTTGTAAAGCGTCCTTGGGTTCTTGGAAGGTGCTACATAAATTTAACTTATTATTATTATTATTATTATTATTATTATTATTATTATAAGCAAGAAGCAAGAAGAAAATTTCTTTTAAAAGAAATAAACTGCTAGAAGTGAACAATTACACGTTAATTAACATTTACATCGTTTGCAGGAAATATCATCACAACCCCGAGGTGAGAAGGGACTAGTAAATGAATCAAGTTCTATTATAATGTTATCATTTCTAAACAAGAACCAATTCTCAATTTAAAAAGCACTGTAAGAATTTTTTTGTAATGAACGAATGTGTAATGATAAACAGAGCATGTCATGTTTTTTTTTTATAGAAAGCTTTATTCTAAACCGAAATAATTTTAATGTGAAAATGTAATTTTTAAAATTAGGATAAAAGCCATTTGTCCGTATTACAAAGGTATTAAATTACAAACGACTAGTTTCATTAACTAAATAGAAATATTTCACATTATATATGGTCCCATATTTATATCTATATCATTATATATATATATATATATATAT
>JAFMOD010000056.1:620290-644063 GCA_019802435.1 Corydoras maculifer | reverse complement strand
AGATGGACTACAGAATAGAATTATAGAACTACAAAGTCCATCTATATGATCAGTGGAGCTGATAAACAGACAGAGGTACACGTAATAAAATGGCCGGTGGGCGAGATTAACATACGTATCTATACAGTGAACGTTTGTTTCATCTGATGTCGATCTGATATAATGCACTTGTTGACACATAGAGAGCAAACATACCCGAAGCCAAGGACGTCGATCTTCTGGAGTTCAGCTTTAGCGACTTTCCGTTATCCGAGTTCGACCTGATCAAGTGTGGCATCCGCTGCTTTTTCGAACTGGGAGTGGTGGAGAAGTTTAAAGTCCCCCCAGAGGTCAGATATCTTTTAATACTGTTCTCTATGTATCCATCCATCATCTTACGCTTTATCCTCTATTAGGGTCGTGGGGGGGGGGGGGTTCCCCATGCCCATCCAGGGGAGAACGTTTCGGGCGCAGATACACGCAGATACACCCAGGACAGGGCGCCAATCTATCACTGAGCACACACTCACTCACGCATACACACTCTATATGGGGCAATTTGGAGAATTCAATTGACCTTGATCCATGTTTTTGGACTGTGGGAGGAAACCGGAGAACCCAGAGGAAACCCACGCAGACAGGGGGAGAACATGGAAACTCCACCCATATGGGGATTCGAACCGGGAATCCCTAGTGCTGAGAGGAGAACATGCTAAACACTAAGCAACCGTACTACATGGTTCTCCATGTAGTATTACAAAATGAATGGAAGCCTCAATTCTACAGGATGAAAATCACTCAACATCATTTCTTTCATTTGTTTCGTTATGCTAATTAATTTTTATCCCTCTATCCCACTGTATGTTTTCAGTGCTGTCATTGTACAAATTAAAACATGTGTTTGAAAAAAAATAAAAATACCTTCAAAATTAACACCTAATTATTTTTACTATTATGATGTAACTGCAGGGCGGCACGGTGGTTTAGTGGTTGGCATGTTCTCCTCTCAGCACTAGGGATTCCCAGTTCAGATCCCAATCTTGGTGGAGTTTCCATGTTCTCCCAGTGTCCACGTGGGTTTCCTGCGGGTTCTCCGGTTTCCTCCCACAGTCCAAAAACATGGATCAAGTTAATTGAATTCTCAAAATTGCCCCATTTAGAGTGTGTCTGTGTGAGTGAGTGTGTGCCCAGCGATGGATTGGCGCCCTGTCCTGGGTCTATCTGCCCAGCGCCTGAGATGTTCTCCCCTGGATGGGCATGGGGAACCCCACCGCGACCCTAATAGAGGATAAGCGGAAGATAATGAATGAATGAATGAACACCTTCAAAATTAACACCTAATTATTTTTACTATTATGATGTAACTCTGCAGGGCGGCACGGTGGTTTAGTGGTTAGCATGTTCTCCTCTCAGCACTAGGGATTCCCAGTTCAGATCCCAATCTTGGTGGAGTTTCCATGTTCTCCCAGTGTCCACGTGGGTTTCCTGCGGGTTCTCCGGTTTTCTCCCACAGTCCAAAAACATGGATCAAAGCCAATTGAATGCTCCAAATTGCCCCATATAGAGTGTGTCTGTGAGTGAGTGTGTAGGCAATGATGGATTGGTACCCTGCCCAGCTCCTGAAAAGTTCTCCCATGGGGAAACCCCACCCCCTGCAGCCCTAGAGGAGGATTAAACAGAAGATAATGGATGGATGGATGAAAGAAACTGTGCACAAAACACATCAAACTATGGGATTACATCCAAAGACTTTGATGGCAAAGACTTAAAATGTATCCCATTAGACCCCACTTTACCTTTAAGCAACAAATAACATAAAATATAAATCAACAACAAAATATTGATCAATATTAAACATAAATACTACCAAAATACAAAAAAACTTTAATATACCATACAACATAATTTTACAGGTTTTGATTACCGCAATGTTATACACACACACACACACACACAGAGTTTGTCCAAAGTAAACAAAAAGTCCTTTCGATCACACCATGTGCTTTTGTGACCACGTGTCAGATAAGGGAGCTCCACCCTAAATTAATGATTGACAGTGACAACACCCTATTGGACCGTTTTTGACAGCTTTCTTTCTCTCTGTTTGGTTGAAATCATTAATGTAAACACAAACGAGACCCACAACCAACAAAAGATAGCAACAGTGTGCAGTTAAGGGGTTAAAATGCACTTATTTCACAGGTTTGTAGAGGAGATACCCATAGTGCACCACTGTGAGCCTCAAGTTGAGTTAAAGTGCCAAATGAATAATGAAAAATGTACTTACAGTAAATATACAAAGTGTCATTAAATTCATTCTTTCATTATCTCCCGCTTTATCCTCTATTAGGGTCGCGGGGGGGTTCCCCATGCCCATCCAGGGGAGAACGTCTCGGGCGCTGGGCAGATACACCCAGGACAGGGCGCCAATCCATCGCCTGGCACACACTCACTCACACAGACACATTTTATATGGGGCAATTTTTGAGAACACAATTGACTTGATCCATGTTTTTGGACTGTGGGAGGAAACCGGAGAACCCGGAGGAAACCCACGCAGACACGGGGAGAACATGGAAACTCCACCCAGATGGGGATTCGAACCGTGAATCCCTAGCGCTGAGAGGAGAACGTGCTAACCACTAAGCCACCGTGCCGCCCGTGTCATTAAATGATTGTGATATTGATAAAAACATATAAACATCTGATCTCAGGTACTGACCAGATGGATGTATACTGTCAGGAAGGGTTACCGAGACATCACTTACCACAACTGGAGACATGGCTTCAACGTGGGCCAGACCATGTTCTGTTTACTGCAGGTAAGAAAAGAAGCACTCAGTATTTTTTTTAAACATAAAATGGAAAGTGACTTTTAAATATTAAAGTATTGTTAAAGTATAAGAGAAATTATTTTATTTAAAAAATGTTAATAAATCAGCAGCTAGTTCTCTATAATGACAAAAAATACTTACCAAATGTTAAAAAACCTTTTTAATTGAATATGTTACTTTGTTTACATTCGGTCATTTTACATTTGGTCATTTATTGGACGCTTTTAACCAAAGCAACTTACAAGGTGAACACAGGGTTCATCACAACATCCCTGGAGCAATGAGGGTTAAGGGTCTTGCTCAAGGACCCACATTGGTAACTTCAGTGGACCTGGGATTTGAACCCACAACCTTCAGATTGATAGCCCAACACACTAACCACTGAGCTACCACGGCCACGTGTTCTGATAAAGAACAGATATGGAACTGAGCAACTGTTTCGAACCGTAAAGATTCCCGGTTCGAATCCCCATCTGTGGAGTGTCCATGTTCTCCCCGTGTCCGCGTGGGTTTCCTCCGGGTTCACCGGTTTCCTCCCACAGTCCAAAAACATGGATTAAGGTCATTTGAGTTCGTCAAATTCCCCCATATAGAGTGTGTCTGTGTGAGTGAGTGTGTGTCAAGCGATAGATTGGCACCCTGTCCTGGGTGTATCTGCCCAGCACCAGAGACATTCTCCCCTGGATGGGCATGGGGAACCGCCCCCTCCCTGTGACCCTAGTAGAGGACAAAGCGGAAGATTATAAATGAATGAATGAAAAAACATATAATAATTAAAGTAGGTTTTTAATTTTGTGTTTGAATTTATAATAAAACTTGTAAATACAAACCTTTCTTAAAAATAAGATTTATTTCGGTAAATATGAGAATAGTATTTAATATGATTCGCACAGAGCAGCTCTCCGGTCTGGAGGTATGTGTTAGACATTCTCATAATGTTTACTAACCCACTGCTGGACCATGACTGACCATAGATACATATCAGATACAAGATCATTGGGTGCAAGGTATTATGGGAAAGGGAAAAATCAGTGCCGCACTTTAACTGGAATTGTAACGTAGTCCAGTTTTCTTTACTTTAAAACATCACCACATGCCGAGTGTAATCACTGCCAGCTAAAATGTCCTGCGTCTCTGTCGTTTTGTCTGAACGGACAGACTGGAAGGCTGAGAAAGTACTATTCAGACCTCGATGCCTTTGCAATGGTAGCGGCTGCGTTCTGTCACGACATCGACCACAGAGGAACCAACAATCTGTATCAGACTAAGTATGACAGCGATTGGGTTCGGATGATTCTAACTTCAAACTGAAAAAAACATAAAATGGTGAATTGTTAAGAATTCCTGTCTTTTTCTTTTACAGGAGTGCATCCCCCTTGGCCAAACTTCATGGGTCATCTATTTTGGAAAGACACCATCTTGAATACAGCAAGACTCTAATGGCAGAAGAGGTTTGTTTATATCCATGCATCCATTATTTTCCGCTTCGGGGAGAACGTCACTGGGCACACACTCACTCACTGACACATACACTCTATATGAAGCAATTTGGAGAATTTAATTGACCTTGATCCATGTTTTTGGACTGTGGGAGAAAACCGGAGAACCCTGAGGAAACCCACGCAGACACGGGAAGAACATGGAAACTCCACCCAGATTGGGATTCAAAACCGGGAATCCCTAGTGCTGAGAGGAGATCATGCTAAACCACTAAGCCACCGTGCCGCCAGTAATAAGACTTAATTATGGTTAATTTACACACCTAACCTAATGGCCACCCTTCAAAACCATATGCAGCGGGGAGAGAGACTGACCACAAGCTGGAGGGATGGAGGAGTGAAAACGGGAATCTGGTTTGTTTATATGAAAATGTAATTAATTTATGGGCGGCATGGTGCCGTTGTGGTCAGCACGTCCACCTTTCAGTGCTGGGGATCCAGGTTCGAATCCCAATCTGGGTGGTTTTTAAGTTCTCCCCATGTATGTGTGGGTTTCCTCTGATTTCCTCCAACAGTCCAATAACATGGATTAAAGGTGAAATAGTTGCTCTAAATCCCCCCTGAATTGAAACCTGAATTGCCCCATATAGTGTGATTGTGTAAATTCACGGTGTGAATCCCAGGTTTACTGAAGTTACCAATGTGGGTTCTTGAGCAAGACCCCTAATATTATTGCCCCAGGGGTTCTGTATGACTGACCCTGTGTTTTAAGTTTAAATACTTAATACTTTAAGTATCTTTGGATAAGTAAAGATAAAGTGATCTACTTGAGCTACTGTGTATACACACAGAGAAATTGTCCTTCAAATTTAACCCATCTGTGCAGTGAAACACACACACACACACACACACACACTGAGTGACGTGAGCACACATGCCCGGAGCAGTGGGCAGCCCTGTACATGGCAATTGGGGTCAGGTGCCTTTAGTCGGGGTACTTGGTGGGACCGGGACTCGAATCAGACACCTTCAGGTCGCAAGGCTGGCTCCTTAACCACAAGCCAATAACTGCCCTATAAAAAAAAGTCCAATAAATGACCAGAAGTAAGATGGACTACAGTTAGAGGTAAAAAGTGTACTGTATTTATATGGTAAGTGGAACTTATGAGTGTAGAATTAAGACATGTATCTAATAAACTGGCCAGTAAGTAAATGTAGAGCATGGGAATGAGCTGCGTCATTGTTGTGTTTTGCAGAACCTGAACATATTCCAGAGTCTACAGAAACGGCAGTTTGAGACTGTGCAGCATTTGCATGACGTCTGCATCATTGCCACTGATTTGGCCTTGTACTTTAAGTGAGAGCTCTCCACTGGCGGCTTGGGATAATAAAAATAATGAAAAAAATAGATGAATGTTAAAAGTCTAAAGTTTGTGTGTCTTACAGAAAAAGAACAATGTTTCAGAAAATCGTCGACGCCACCGAACCGATGGCGGACGAAAAAGAAGCCATCAACTACGTGTCCAACAATCCCACCAGAAAGGAAATCATCATGTACGTGAGCTTTGTTTGGTATTAAAACCTCACAGATACAGTAATATATAACTCAATGCTTCAGGAAACAGCATAGTAAGAACGCACTGCTTAACTGCTTGAGGAAACAGCATAGTACCAACAGTAGAAGAGGCTAGGGGTGATGGTAATCAAGAAGATAGAAGATGTCAAGTAGCAGGGGTGTCGTTATACCTGGGCTCTCGGGGATATAGCCCCGGATCAAATGACACCGGTTTCTCTGCAGCCTCTCCTCCAGCAGCGGGACCGAATGATGGAGTCACCGTCAGCTGTTTGTGCTTCCAAACTCTGTGTGTGTGTGAGGGAGACAGATTTTTTTTTACCAGTATCCAGCAGTAGTTACCATAATAACTACAGTATGTTGCCTGTAAAGAGCAGCTCCTCAGCTTTTATAAACCGTCAGAATTTTTCCCTTTGGCTCAAACCGTCGCAAAGTTACGGTATTTAAAGCAAAACCTTAAAACTGTCTCGTAAAACAGATTCAGGCTTTTCTGCCGAAACTCAGGTTCGTTTATTCAAAAGTTTTCAACCAAAAGCATCATTTCTTAGAACTGAATGTGCTCTCCACTGCTGACAGACATATTTCATATGTTATTTCATTTTATCCAATATAACTAATAAATGGGTGGTATGGTGGCTTAGTGTTTAACATGTTCTCCTCTCAGCGCTAGGGATTCCCGATTCGAATCCCCATCTGGGTGGAGTTTCCATGTTCTCCCCGTGTCCGCGTGGGTTCCCTCTGGGTTCTCCGGTTTCCTCCCACAGTCCAAAAACATGGATCAAGTCAATTGGATCAAGTTTCCATGTTCTCCCCGTTTCCGTGTGGGTTTTCTCCGGGTTCTCCGGTTTCCTCCCAGAATCCAAAAACACGGATCAAGGTCAATTGAATTCTCCAAATTGCCCCATATAGAGTGTGTCTGTGTGGAGTTTCCATGTTCTCCCCGTGTCCGCGTGGGTTCCCTCTGGGTTCTCCGGTTTCCTCCCACAGTCCAAAAACATGGATCAAGTCAATTGAATTCTCCAAATTGCCCCATATAGAGTGTGTCTGTGTGAGTGAGTGTGTGGCCAGCAATAGATTGGCGCCCTGTCCTGGGTGTATCTGCCCAGCGCCCAAAACGTTCTCCCCTGGATGGGCATGGAGAACCCCCCCGCGACCCTAATAGAGGATAAAGCGGAAGATAATGAATTAATGAATAAATAATAAATGATCAAATTAAATGAATGTAACAACAGTTTGAAAAATGTTTGAATACACTCATAACTTGGGCAATTTTTAAAGAGGACAGAGGGGGAATAAGGGATCTGTGCTAAAGCCCCTGATGTTTCTAAACCCTAAAAATGCCCCTGTCAAATAGTTATAGTGATTGTGTTGATGGGAGTAGTGAGCAGAGTCACATGCTAATGGAGTCAAGATCAAGCGTCAAGGATGAGCCGCAGTTCAACTCGAGCTTTTTGAGGCATCATTCACCTTGGTAACATTTTCATTCAACAAGTCGGCTGAACACTGTCCACTTACAGTTTGGTTGACTGTACTTATGACTTCATTCCACTTCTTGTAGCACACACTAAAAATTCCTTTTACTTGCGCGTCCTACAGTTCTTGACCCTTCTCCGTCATCTTGCGTTCCTCCTTTGGTCTCTTTGTGGCTCTTGTAGAGCAATTGAGTTATGACCTTTTGGACGGTCAGTCACTTGTGAATGGTGTTAGCATGGTACTGCTGCTCATCCTTGACGTTTGATCTTGACTCCATGAGCGTGTGGCTTCTTCTATCTTCTAAGATCTTCTATCTTCTTGATTACTATGAACCACTAGCCTCTTGTACTGTTGGTACTATGCTGTTTCTCCATGAGCGGTCTTGCTCTGCTCACTACTTCCAACACCACAATCACTATCTTCTATCTTCTTGATTACTATCAACCACTACCCTCTTCGACTGTTGGTACTATGCTGTTTCCTCAAGCGGTGAAGCAGTGAGTTCTTACTATGCTGTTTCCTGAAGCATTGAGTTCTTACTGCTTCACTGCTTAAGGAAACCACCAGATTAATAATCACCCAAACTAACTCCAATCATTGTCTTTTTTACGTTAAGGGCTATGATGATGACCGGCTGTGACTTGTCTGCAATCACAAAGCCATGGGAGGTCCAGAGCAAAGTGTGTGTTCTTCTGGTTACTATTATTTAAACAACAGAACGTATGAGGACCAACTCTCTAAACTGCATCTTTCACTTTTTTGAAGGTGGCGCTAATGGTGGCGGCTGAATTCTGGGAGCAGGGTGACCTGGAAAGGAGCGTGCTTGATCAAGAACCTATTGTACGTTGTTTATTAGTTTAGTATTCAGTGAATATATAAAACATAGGTGGCGGCACGGTGGCTTAGTGCTTAGCACGTTCGCCTCTCAGCGCTAGGGATTCCCAATTCGAATCCCCATCTGGGTGGAGTTTCCATGTTCTCCCCGTGTCCGTGTGGGTTTCCTCCGGGATCTCCGGTTTCCCCCCACAGTCCAAAAACACGGATCAAGGTCAATTGAATTCTCCAAATTGCCCAATATATAGAGTTTGTGTGAGTAACTGTGTGTCCAGTGATAGATTGGCGTCCTGTCCTGGGTGTATCTGCCCAGCGCCCAAAACGTTCTCCCTTGGATGGGCATGGGGAACCCCCCTGCGACCCTAATAGAGGATAAAAGTGGAAGATAATGAACAAATGAATGAATAAAACACAGGTGGCGGCACGGTGGCTTAGTGCTTAGCATGTTCCCCTCTCAGCACTAGGGATTCAAATCCCAATCTGGGTGGGGTGTCCGCGTGGGTTTCCTCCGGGTTCTCGGGTTTCCTCCCATAGTCCAAAAACATGGATTAAGGTCAATTGAGTTCTCCAAATTGCCCCATATAAAGTGTGTATGTGTAAGTGAGTGTGTGCCCAGTGATAAATAGGCGCCCTGTCCTGGGTGTATCTGCCCAGCGCCCGAGACATTCTCCCCTGGATGGGCATGGGGAACCCCCCCCACGACCCTAGTAGAGGATAAAATGGATGATAATGGATGGATGGATGAATAAAACCCAGGTTTTGATGTAGATGACGTAGATCGTGTAATGTGGCTGTTAAGTGTTTGTGGTTAAATCTTCTCGTAGCCCATGATGGACAGGAACAAATCAGCCGAGCTGCCTAAGATGCAGTGTGGTTTCATCGACTTCGTCTGTTCATTTGTCTACAAGGTAAAGGTGCTTTTAATCATGACAAGTTCCAAATTCTATTGAATGATACGCTTAAAAATGTATACTTGGTTTGGGAGGTGGTTTTATTTTTTTCTATTTACAAAGCCAACATTAAAAGAAAATCCTGCATTTTAATGTAAAAAGAGGTTTATATATATAATGTATATGTATATAATAAATAGATAAATGGATAAATATGACATGTATATATTGGAACTAACCAATATATTTCTTAAACAGCTATATTTCCTACTTATGGCTCTAATGAAATAAACACAATTACGACGTACAGAGAGCAATAGTATCTTTGCAACGTCTTTGCGCTAATACAGTAGCAGTCAAAGTTTGGACACGCCCCCCACTTATAGTCCATCTGTTTGTGTTCTACAGTACATACCGTGTACGTCCCCTTTACTCTGTTCTCTAATGGTGGAAACCCCAATAGTACCACCACAGAGTTCTCAGTTCTACATGTTCTCAGTTCCACTTCCTGTAAAGATGGACTTTGTAGTTCTACAATTCCAGACTGTAGTCCATCTGTTTGTTCTACAGTACATACTGTGTACGTCCCCTTTACTCTGTTCTAATGGTCAGAACCCCAATAGTACCCCCACAGAGCAGGGGTTATTTGGTTGGTGCATTAGTCCTATCCCAGCAGTGTCACTGAGGTGGAGAAATGAAACTCCAGCAGCACTGCTGCACTAAAACCCCCTCACCACATCAGTGTCACTGCAGAACTGACAATAAACAATCCACCACCCAAATGATACCTGTTCTGTCAATAGAGAACAGAGAACCAACAGGGGACTAACAACAACAAGAACACAGATGGACTACAGTCTGTAATTGTACATGTTATGTGTCCCAAACTATATACTTATATAGTTATATGGGTATATAACTATATAATTGGAGGCGGCACGGTGTCTTAGTGGTTTAGCATGTTCTCCTCTCAGCACTAGGGATTCCCGGTTCGAATCCCCATCTGGGTGGAGTTTCCATGTTCTCCCCGTGTCTGCGTGGGCTTCCTCCGGGTTCTCCGGTTTCCTCCCACTGTCCAAAAACATGGATCAATTCAATTGAATTCTGCCCAGCGCCCAAAATGTTCTCCCCTGGATGGGCATGGGGAACCCCCCACGACCCTAATAGAGGCTAAAGCGGGAAATAATGAATGAATGAATGAATATATAATTGGATGGTTGCTAAGATCTAAAGTCACCGACAAGGCCGACTCCAAAATAAAATTATATGAATTAAAATTCAAGGTATTAAATTTCAAATTGAAATATGTTTGGTTGTTCTTATTTATTAAGTGTATTTTTAAGTGTATTAAGTGTAAATGATATTCTTTTTAATTTTAAAGTGATTTGTATTACAGTACGGTATAAAGATCAACACATAGGATTTGTATTGAGCATTTAAATACTACATCATTACTAAACGCTTGTACAATGTTTATGATGGTACATACCTTGCAAGGCATGTCGGGTATAATGAAATGTTTTTAAAGGAGAAAACCTGTGCGGACTTGACACAACAAGTTTCTCTTCCACACAGGAATTTTCAAGGTTCCATAAAGAGATCACGCCCATGTTTGATGGCCTCAACAACAACAGATCCCACTGGAAAGAGCTGGCTGATCAATATCAGGCCAAACTAGATGCCATTGAAAATGAGAAGAAGAAACTTGAAGAAGGGAAAAAAGGTCTGTGAAATCTCTGTATGCTTCCAATGCATCTCATTTCTGTGAAATGTTTATAATAGTCTTATTAGACAAAATAGTGACTTTGTATATACAACATATGGCCAAAAGATTAAAAATAATTAAATAAAAAACACACCATAATGTTACATTTCATTATACACATGCGGGGTGTGGTGGTTCAGTGGTTGGGGTGTTAAGCTAAATGTTAGGGGTCCAAGCACTGAGTCTGTCAGTGTGGGGCTCATTGCTGACCCAACGCTCCAACCCCTACAAACAAATTGGGACATGAATAATAATTAATTTTGGTGAAATGGACAGCATGGTGGCTTAGTGGTTAGCATCCAGATTCGAATCCCAATAATTTTATATATATATATATATATATATATATATATATATATATATATAGGGGAGGCACGGTGGCTTAGTGGTTAGCACGTTCTCCTCTCAGCACTAGGGATTCCCGGTGCAAAAACATGAATCAAGGTAAATTGCCCCATATAAAGTGTGTCTGTGTGAGTGAGTGTGTGCCCAGTAATAGATTGGCACCCTGTCCTGGGAGTATCTGCCCAGCACCCGAAACGTTCTCCCCTGGATGGGCATGGGGAACCTCCCCATGACCCTAATATAGAATAAAATAAAATTGGAAGATAATAAATGGATGGATATATATATATAACATCCCAAAAAGATAAGTTTGTGATCCTTTACCATTTAGCTAACAGGGACAGAAACATTTATATGATTATGGAAACCTGACATTTTGTTGTGTCTTTTCTCATCAGAAGACACAGAAGGAGGAAAATCGAAAACCTGCACCATATGTTAAAGTGCTGCAGGAGAGAAAGGCTGACCATTCCATCACACATGACAGGTGGAAGGTGCACCTTCTCGAATGAAGACCTGCTCATGCTGATTTCCTCTTGCTGTGAAAAACATGGATCCCATCGCTCCTGGATGTATGGACAGTTTGTGATTGCAGAGCATGGCGGTAACTCACTGCCGGCTGCAGCACAGCGAGCTGGGAGCACCAGTGTGAAGAGAGCCATACGTGGATATTTCTTACGTAAAGCTCGATTTTGGTAGAGGTATAGAGTTGTAAGTTAGTGACTGTAGCCCCTCTGTGACTATATGCTGTTCTAATTATATCCTTTTCTGAGAAAGAGCCATCACACTACATACATACGTCATTAGTGAGAATCGAAATATGGGGGAAGGGGGCAATCTGGCTGTAGTATAAGCCTCGTACAGAAGTCTATCAATGAATTCTTGCGTTGGCGCCTGAGCGAGACCTTCCACCACGTCGCCCGAGAGAGGGTTCTGTGCTCTGACCCCAACTATAAGTTTGAGACATTTGATTTGCTTCCAATAAAAAATGTCTCCAAAATGTGATGATGTTAAAGTCATCGTGTGAAATATCCATGTGGGTTTTCTGCTTTCCTCCCACAGTCCAAATACATGCACGCAAGGTGAATTTGCTGCTCTAAATTGCCCCTGGCGGCACGGTGGCTTAGTGGTTAGCAAGTTCTCCTCTCAGCACTAGGGGTTCCCGGTTCGAATCCCCATCTGGGTGGAGTTTCCATGTTCTCCCCGTGTCTGCGTGGGTTTCCTCCGGGTCTCTGGTTTCATCCCAAAATCCAAAAACATGGATCAAGTCAATTGAGTTCTCCAAATTGCCCCATATAGAGTTTGTATGTGTGATAATGAATGAATGAATGAATAAATTGCCCCTATCTCAACAGACAGTACAGCCAACAGTTTGCAAATGCCCCTGGTGCGCATCACTTTTGACTCACTCGTGTGTTTCACTCTCATGTATGCTGTTTGAAAAATGTTCTTTCAGTCCTATCTGGCACACTTTATGTTTGCTGATAATTGTACAGAGTGACCAGTATTCATAATAACACGAGTTACTTGATGACATCACACTGTAACTGTCTGTAATTTCAGTGAATTAATTACCAAGTCGTTAGATATGCACATTTTAAATGTTTAGTTTAGATCATTTTAACAACTTATAGTTCATCCAAAGCGTTACAGATGACTCGGTTAAAATATATTTATATATACAGACAAGAAGCCAGTCAAAAGTTTGGACACCCCACCTCTGCTCCATGTTCTTAGTTCTACTTGCTGATGGACATTGTAGTTCTCCAATTCCAGACTGTAGTCCATCTGTTTGTTCAACAGTACATACTGTGTACGTCCCCTTTACTCTTTTCTAATGGTCAGAACCCCAATAGTAGCACCACAGAGCAGGGGTTATTAGGTTGGTGCATTATTCCTATCCCAGCAGTGTCACTGAGGTGGAGAAATGAAACTCCAGCAGCACTGCTGCACTAAAACCCCCTCACCACATCAGTGTCACTGCAGAACTGACAATAAACAATCCACCACCCAAATGATACCTGTTCTGTCAATAGAGAACAGAGAACCAACAGGGGACTAACAACAACAAGAACACAGATGGACTACAGTCTGTAATTACCCCCCCCCCCCCCCCCCCCCCCCCCCCCCCCCCCCCCCCCCCCCCCCCCCCCCCCCCCCCCCCCCCCCCCCCCCCCCCCCCCCCCCCCCCCCCCCCCCCGGAGGAGATGGTGGGCGGTGTGCAAACCTTTGACTCGTACTGTATGTATAAATAAATGTAAATCACAAAACAACATATTTAAGATTATAACATAACTGCTATCTATAAAGTTCTAAAAGCTTTTGTACATTTTCTTTTAGCGTTTTGTGATACAAGTCATGCTTTGTCGACTTCTACTAGAACTAGTTATTATGACGGCACAGAGTTGTATGACGTACAACACAAAATAAATACAAAAAAAGACAACAGATCTTAATTTGTAAATGTGTATATGTAAATAAAAAGTGGAAAAAATAAAATAAATAAGAAAAGCAAATTGGGGCAGCACGGTGGCTTAGTGGTTGGCATGTTCTCCTCTCAGCACTAGGGATTCAAGTTTCAAATCCCGATCTGGGTGGAGTTTCCATGTTCTCCCCGTGTCTGTGTGGGTTTCCTCTGGGTTCTCAGGTTTCCTCCCATAGTCCAAAAACATGGATCAAGGTCAATTAAGCTCTCCAAATTGCCCCATATAGAGTTTGTGTTTGTGAGTGAGTGTGTGCCCAGTGATAGATTAGCGCCCTGTCCTGGGTGTATCTGCCCAGCGCCCGAAACGTTCTCCCCTGGATGGACATGGGGAACCCCCCCACGACCCTAATAGAGGATAAAGTGGAAGATAATGGATGGATGGATATGTAAATAGAAAGTGGCAAAAAATAAATAAACCATAAAATCAAACTGGGGCGGCACGGTGGCTTAGTGGTTGGCATGTTCTCCTCTCAGCACTAGGGATTCCCGGTTCGAATCCCAATCTCGGTGGAGCTTTCATGTTCTCCCCGTGTCCATGTGGGTTTCCTCTGGGTTCTCCGGTTTCCTCCCACAGTCCAAAAACTTGGATCGAGGTCAATTGTATTCTCCAAATTGCCCCATATAGAGTGTGTCTGTGTGAGTGAGTGTGTGCCCAGCGATAGATTGGCGTCCTGTCCTGAGTGTATCTGCCCTGCGCCCGAAACGTTCTCCCCTGGATGGGCATGGGGAAGTGCACAACCCAAGACTGTGCAACACAACTCAAACACTGTAAGAAGATCAGATCAGAGGGAGATTGAGAGGAAACTAAAGCTCACTTTGGCTCAGTCTCAAAGTGCACGGTTCAGATAAAACAGCCTGCAGGAGTGTTTGTCTGTTCCATCAGCGAACAAGCAGAGACAGGCAGCAGTTATGCACAGGTGCTCAGAATAACAAGAGACAGACGAAAAACAGGGGACGAAATCCTGAGAATGTTCCTCAAACATGCCGTGAACTTAGTAACGATTAGAAAGACTTGGCTTTCCGCGATTTAATCGCACTGGCACCTTTAATAGCATGCCCAGCGATGGATTGGCGCCCTGTCCTGGGTCTATCTGCCCAGCGCCCGAAACGTTCTCCCCTGGATGGGCATGGGGAACCTCCCTATGACCCTAGTAGAGGATAAAGCGGAAGATAATGGATGGATGGACCTTTAATAGCAGAAAAATCCTGCCTAGTTGTGCAATGGACACAGCGTCCAAGGAGGAGCCGAATCAATATAGACCTTTAATCCGATAACGGGATGGCGGTGCTGCGCTATTCTTTGCGTTGGCCTTTTGCGAGCATGCTCAGACGACACTAACTGCAGGGGTCCTTACAGCGGATCAGACTAAGAAAGTCATCGGTTTCAAGCCGCATCAGTTGATAATAGATCTGATATATTTTTAGTGGTGGTCATATACACCATGTACGGTCATGCTACATTTTCAGCTTTTATTGTCGATTATTGCGTGTAAAAGAAGGCATTGTTTGAAGGTCTCCGTATCCCTGGTTCACTTACGAGTTCTCAGCTTTTGCCGTCTGGGTTTTGAGAGGACACGGAGAACTATGAGGACTCATGTAAGAGCTTACCTCGTAAAGCTGGATCAGCTGGTGGTAAAGTGGCTCATGTCATTTGGGAGTAGCCGGACGGACGGCAGCTCGGCTCGGTCAAATCCTGTGGCCTCTTCACCTTAAAGAACCTAAGAAGCACTGTTTAATAATACGGTGAGGAGCTGCAGGTTACACATCGAGTTACCAGGAACCAGAACAAACCATGTAGAAGCTTAAATGTGGTTGGGGTTGGATTGTCGTGATGCTGGGGAAGAAAATGGGGCTGTTAGTTATAAGACTTGGACCAACCATCCATTATCTTCTGCTTGATCCTCCACTAGGGCAGGGTAGCTCAGGGGTTAGGGCGTTGGGTTATCAATCTGAAGGTTGGGGGTTCAAATCCCGGGTCCACTGATGTTACCAATGTGAGTCCTTAAGCAAGACCCTTGTGAGTCGCTTTGGATAAAAGAGTCCAATAAATGTTATAATGAGAACGTTTCGGGCGCTGGGCAGACGCCAATCTATCACTGGACACACACTCTCTCACAAACACACTCTATATGGGGCAATTTGGAGAACTCACACATCCATCCATTATCTTCCGCTTTATCCTCTATTAGGGTCGCAAGGGGAAGGGGGGATTCGAACCTGGAATCTCTAGTGCTGAGAGGAGAACATGCCAACCACTAAGCCACCGTGCCATCCTGCACAAGATCGTCTATCTATCCATCCATTGTCTTCCGCTTCATCCTATATTAGGGTCGCAGGGGGGTTCCTTATGCCCATCCAGGGCACGGTGGCTTAGTGGTTAGCATGTTCTCCTCTCAGCACTAGGGATTCCCGGGTCGAATCCCCATCTGGGTGGAGTTTCCATGTTCTCCCTGTGTCCGTGTGGGTTTCCTCCGGGTTCTCCAGTTTCCTCCCACAGTCCAAAAACATGGATCAAGTCAATTGAGTTCTCCAAATTGCCCCAGATAGAGTGTGTGTGTGTGAGGGAGTGTGTGCCCAGCGATAGACTGGCGTCCTGTCCTGGGTGTATCTGCCCAGCGCCCGAAACGTTCTCCCCTGGATGGGCATGGGGAACCCCCTCCCCCGCGACCCTAATAGAGGATAAAGCGGAAAATAATGAATGACTACACTAATCCAAAGCAGCCTTTTGTTGTTGTAGCCCAACCGCCTTAAGTTTTGATAAGTTGTATATACTAAAAAAATCCTATCTATAGAGTTATTGTAGATGTACTGACAGTTCAGAGGAGTCTGTTGATTCTTCTTACATCGACAAGGCCTTTCTTTAAACTCATCCATCCATTATCTTCTGCAATATTCTCTATTAGGGTCTTGGGGGGGTTCCCTATGCCCATCCAGGGGAGAACATTTCAGGTGCTAAACTATCGCTGGGCACACACTCACACACTCTATATGGGGCAATTTGGAGAATTTAATTGACATAGATCCATGTTTTTGGACTGTGGGAGGAAACCGGAGAACCCGGAGGAAACCCACGCAGACACGGGGAGAACATGGAAACTCCACCCAGATTGGGATTCGAACCGGGAATCCCTAGTGCTGAGAGGAGAACATGCTAACCACTGTGCCGCCTAGGTTTTACTTATTTATATAAAAAAAATCTTATCTATAGAGTTATTGTAGTTGTACTGACAGTTCATTGGTGTTATAGATCAACAGCTACAGAGATATGTAATCTGGCCTTTGGGTAATAACAACTATGCCACGGTCAAAATGCTGGAACCTCATTTCCCCCGCTATTAATTAATGAATCGACCCGATTTGACTCCTAATAAAATGTATAGTAAATCTAAAACAATATCTTACTTCCACTCTTAATGGTATCATTTCTGTAATATTCCCACAGTACAGTTTATTGTCACTGAGCATTTAATTAGGAACACTACACTAATACACTATTCCAAATAATTCCAAATAATACACTATTTGTTGTTGTAGCCAAGTTTTGATTAGTTATACTTTCTAAAAATGCTTTCTGTAGATTTGCTAACAGTTTATAGGATTTCACAGGATATTACTGATCAGCAGCTACTGAGATGCTTAAACCGGCCTATTGGTACCAACAACTATGCCACAGTCAAAACGCCGGAACCTCATTCCTCCCCCTTTTAATAAAACATTTTTTTACCTGCACAGCTGAATGAGTAGGTGCACACATGTTCTTAATAAAAGGAAAACTGATCTTATTTCCACTCTCAGCACTTTGTGAATATTTACTAAATAAGAATCGATTTCAGAAACCTGCTGCGAGCCCAAGTCCATTCTGATCGTTACGACAAGCTTAGAACCTCAAACTCATCTGATTCAATAAAACAGACGGCTGGGTAATGTCCTGTAAACGTTCTCATATGTAAACTCCAAATGATAAACAATATGAAAGACTCCAGTGTGGATGATCTCTTGGATGGATCGGCCAAATCCCCGCTCAAAGAAACATGCCCTCGAAATAGGCATCGAACTCCTCCTCCCTGCAAAGAACACACCAGAACCACGTTCTCACTGAACATGTTCTCACAGTTTACATACAAATTTAATAAAAGCAAATTAATGAGCTTATTTGCTTTATAAACTAAGAATTAATACATTTATCGCCGCAGATCATTCACTTCCCGTTGTAGTTTTATTTTATTCTTTCTCTTATTACTGAAGCCGACGGCACGGTGGCTTAGTGGTTGGCATGTTCTCCTCTCAGCGCTGGGGATTCCCGGTTCGAATCCCCATCTGGGTGGAGTGTCCATGTTTTCCCCGTGTCCGCGTGGGTTTCCTCCGGGTTCTCCGGTTTCCTCCCACAGTCCAAAAAACATGGATCAATTGAGTTCTCCAAATTGCCCCATATAGAGTGTGTCTGTGTGAGTGAGTGTGTGCCCAGTGATGGATTGGCGTCCTGTCCTGGGTCTATCTGCCCAGCGCCCGAAACGTTCTCCCCTGGATGGGCAAGGGGAACCCCCCCGAGACCCTAATGCAGTATAAAGCAGAAGATAATGAATGAATGAACGATGAACACAGGGGCAGAACGGTGGCTAAGTGGTTAGCATGTTCTCCTCTCAGCACTAGGGATTCCCGGTTCGAATCCCAATCTGTGTGGAGTGTTCATGTTCTCCCCGTGTCCGCGTGGGTTTCCTCCGGGTTCTCCGGTTTCCTCCCACAGTCCAAAAACATGGATCAAGTCAATTGAATTCTCCAAATTGCCCCATATAGAGTGTGTCTGTGTGAGTGAGTTTGTGCCCAGTGATGGATTGGCACCCTGTCCTGGGTGTATCTGCCCAGCGCCCGAAACGTTCTCCCCTGGATGGGCATGGGGAACCTCACCGCGACCCTAATAGAGGATAAAGCGGGAGATAATGAATGAATGAATTACTGAAGCCCAGTATCGAATAGCAACCCACCTCCATCTTACATTGTACTTTATATGTATGTTCTGTATGTTTTATTGTATAATTCTAAAGAGAGACAAGTTTATGTGATTAAAAATAAAAGATTAGGGTCTTACCGGGTTTTGTCCTCCACAGCAGAAGCTGGACCTTTCCAGTGGTCTGTCTCTGAAGGACCCTCCTTGTCCTCCTCATCGCTGCTTGAAGCTAAATAACCGAAAACCAACATATTAACTATTGTCCTCCTAACAGAGGTGAAAATCTAGAGCTGCATCTAAAATTTGGGGGGAAAGTGTTGGGCACCTGGAAGATACAGCTAGGACAGGGTGCCAACCCATCGCTGAGCACACTCACACTATATAGGGACAATTTAGAGAAGCCGATTCACCTTAAATCCATGTTTTTTATACCGTGGGATAAACAGGGAGCTTCCGGAATGAAGCTGTTTCTTAATCTTGAGGTTTTGCACTTCTGCCTGGAGGTGGGGTCCTTCATGAAGCATCTGGAGGTGTAAATGTCTGTGGTGGTGGGACATTTAAGCTTCCATCCATCCATTATGTTCCGCTTTATCCTCTACTAGGGTCACGGGGGGGGAGGTCCCGTTCCCCATGCCCATCCAGGGGAGAACGTTTCATCACCCAGTACAGGGCGCCAATCTATCGCTGGGCACACGCTCACTCACAGACACGCACACTCTATATGGGGCAATTTGGGGAAATCAATTGACTTGATCCATGTTTTTGGACTGTGGTAGGAAACCCGAGAACCCGGAGGAAACCCACGCGGACATGAGGAGAACATGGAAACTCCAACCGAGACTGGGATTCGAACCGGGAGGAGTGTGTTGTGCTGAGAGGAGAACGTGCTAACCACTAAGCCACCGTGCCGCCCACTTCCATCCACCCATTATATTGGATTAATCCTCTACTAGGGTCCCTGGGGATGGAGCAGGTGCTGGGCAGATACACCCAGGACAGGACGCCAATCTATTGTTGGGCACACACTCACTCACACAGACACACTCTATATGGGGCAATTTTGGAGAACTCAATTGACTTGATCCATGTTTTTGGACTGTGGGAGGAAACCGGAGAACCCGGAGGAAACCCACGCGGACATAGGGAGAACATGGAAACTCCACCCAGATTGGGATTCAAACCGGGAATCCCTAGTGCTGAGAGGAGAACATGAGCAACAGAACGTGCTTCATCATTCTGTTTACAATTAGAATTATGAGAAGCTGCAGGCTCCATGGGCCCCGACTTGTTATGCAGCCTTTCATCAATGTTCTCACAGCTACAGCAAGAACCCTGGAGCTATCGTAGTTGTGGTTGTGTGGCACCATGCAGCCAATTCCATTTTATTATATTCACGACGAGTTTGCCCTCAGTTTGCTGGGAAATCAAACGAGTTTGGCTCCTGCAAGAGGAATTGAACCTCTGCAAACTGTCCATCATGTCCATCCTCTACAAGAGTCACGGGATGGGGGGGGGGTTCTCCATGTCCATTCAGGGGAGAATGTTTTAAGCGCTGGGCAGATACACCCAGGACAGGGCACCAATCTATCACTGGACACACACTAACTCACACAGACACACTCTATATGGGGCAATTTGGAGAACTCAATTGACTTGATCCATGTTTTTGGACTGTGGGAGGAAACCGGAGAACCCGGAGGAAACCCACGAGGACACGGGGAGAACATGGAAACTCCACCCAGATTGGGATTCGAACCGGGAATCCCTAGTGCTGAGAGGAGAACATGCTAACCACTAAGCCACCATGCCAAAATGTAATTGCCCTATATAGATTAGTCTGTTGGAATGTTGACATTAAGCATGGGGCCATGTCCAAACGCCGAGAACCAGATGTGTACACGTTCTTGCCGATCAATGATGCGAAACAGAGGGATAAGAGAATCGATGGGAGACGAACCTTTCTCCGACTCTGAGGAATCCTCCGACGTGGAGGACGAGCGTTCTGTTGAGAGAAATAAATAAAGGGTTATTGTTACCACTGTATGACACTCAGCTTCATTTGTCTTTTGCCCCAACGACACCACGGTCTCAAATCGGTCCGTAACCCTGGTTTCACCATAGACTCCCATCTTGAACTCGCTGATCATGTGACCAAAATGGTCTTTACTACATCAGGAAAAGGGGCGCAGTAGCTCAGTGGTTAGGGTGTTGGGTTATCAATCTGAAGGTTGGGGGTTCAAATCCCAGCTCCACTGAAGTTACCAGTGTGGGTCCTTGAGCAAGACCCTTAACCCTCATTACTCCAGGGATGTTGTAATTAACCCTGTGCTCACCTTGTAAGTTGCTTTGGATAAAAGCGTCCAATAAATGAACAAATGTAATGTAAATATAAATCAGGAAGATCAGACCTTTGAATGAACATGCCACTCAGCTGTTAGTTCAGGCCCTCAGCCTATCCCAGCTTGATTATTGTAATGTGTTACTTGCCGGTCTCCCAGCTTCAACAATCAGACCTCTACAACTGATTCAGAACTCTGCAGCCCGACTTGTACTCAACCAGCTCAAGAACTCATGTCCCTCCACCTCTCCTCTCTCTCCATTGGCTCCCTGTAGCTGCTGCATTCAGTACAAGACACTGACTCTGACCTACAGGACAATCTCTGAATCTGTCCCCTCTTACCTTCACTCTATATTTTTAAAATACACTCCGGCTCGTTCACTTCGCTCCAGTGATGATTGTCTCCTGGTGGTTCCACCTCACCGAGGAGCTCATTCTCACTCCGTGGTGTTCAGCACTGAGAAATGGTGGAATCATCTTCCCAACCCTGTCCGTAATGCAAACACTTGATGTAAGGAGAAAAAAATAATCCATTATCTTTTGCTTTATCCTATATTATCCTATAAAGGGTGCCGCCATAAAAAAGAAAATGAATAAAAAAAATAGTAAAAGGATCAGCTAACGATCAGGCTGATAGTTCCACAGTGTAGCTGGTTTTCTCCATAACTACTGACTTTCTCCATAACTACTGACCTGTGGTATTCTCATTTGTAAGTCCATTCATCCATTATCTTTCGCTTTATCCTCTATTAGGGTCGCGGGGGGGGGGGGGTGTTCCTTATGCCCATCCAGGGGAAAACGTTTCAGGCGCTGGGCAGATAGACCCAGGACAGGGCGCCAATCTATCGCTGGGCACACACTCACTCACGCAGACACACTCTATATGGGGCAATTCGGAGAATTCAATTGACTTGATCCATGTTTTTAGACTGTGGGAGGAAACCGGACAATCTGGAGGAAACCCACGCGGACACGGGGAGAACATGGAAACTCCACCCAGATGGGGATTCGAACCGGGAATCCCTAGTGCTGAGAGGAGAACATGCCAACCACTAAGCCACCATGCCGCCCCTGTGTCAATCAATCACTTATTAATTAAATGCTGTGCTTTATTATTAGCTCTAACTGTCTTCCTTTGTCTGTTTCTTTTGAGGTCTGACCGGCTTCCTGCAGATCTTCATCCATTGCTCTGCTGACGAATACTGGATGGAACCTTAATATTAATTGGACTGGTGGTCCTGCAGGACGCCCCCTAATGGACTCACATATAGTTTTCTAGTTGTTAGTTTTCCATTTGTTTAATATCTGCACATTAGCCCCCATTTGTAAGTCGCTTTGGATAAAAGTACTATAAATGTACTGTGATTCTGTGTGAGGGCAACAGTGCTCATCAAATGTCCTGCAATCGTCCATGAAAACAACACCGATTCAATGTTTTCTGAAGGAACACACCAGAAAACTCAAACCCGGAACATCGGACAAGATGATGGATGATGTTCAAGCACAGACCGGCACTGGAATGCCTTCCTACCTGTTATTTTTTGGGGGGAAAACCCTTTAAAGAATGTGCTGTTCGATGTTATTCAAACTTTTCATGTGCAAATCTGTTTACGCACCATATCACCTGCCCTGAGGGGGCGTCAGTCAGCGAGGTGCAGTAACAGTTCACTCGGTACCACTGGGTTAGCGTGACAGAGTGTTCACCTGTGCACAAGGTAAACATTTACATTTAGTCTTTCAGCAGATGCTTTTATCCAAAGCGACTTACAAATGAGAACATCACAGGTCAGAAGTCATGAAGAAAACCATGTTCTCCCCGTGTCCGCGTGGGTTTCCTCCGGGTTCTCCGGTTTCCTCCCACGGTCCAAAAACATGGATCAAGGTCAATTGAATTCTCCAAATTGCCCCATATTGAGTGTGTTTGTGTGGGTGAGTGTGTGCCCAGCGATGGATTGGCGCCCTGTCCTGGGTGTATCTTCCCAGCGCCCGAGACGTTCTCCCCTGGATGGACATGTGGATATAGGATAAAGCTGAAGATGATGAATGGATGGATGGATGATTTTTTTCTCCTTACATCGAGTGTTTGTTAAAAAGATGCGTCTTTAGTAGTTTCTTAAAACTGCTTAGTGATTCTGCCTTACGGACAGAGTTGGGAAGATGGTTCCACCATTTTGCAGTGGTGAACACCATGGAGTGAGAAAGAGCTCCTCGGTGAGGTGGCACCACCAGGATCACTGGAACCAATCATCACTGGAGCAAAGTGAACGAGCCGGAGTGTATTTTAAAAATATAGAGTGAAGGTAAGAGGGGACAGATCCAGAGATTGTCCTGTAGGTCAGAGTCAGTGTCTTGTACTGAATGCAGCAGCTACAGGGAGCCAATGGAGAGAGAGGAGAGGTGGAGGGACATGAGTTCTTGGGCTGGTTGAAAACGAGTCAGGCTGCAGAGTGAGCTCCGATCTCAAGGTGCTGGTTTACTCTTAGCTTCTAGAATAAATAAAATTACTGCTGGTGGAAGAGCGTTCTCCCACAAGGCTCCTCAACTTTGGAATAGCCTTCCAGTTACTGTTCGTGATTCTGAATCACTATTAACCTTTTAAAATAAATTAAAAACACATTTATTTAATCTTGTGTTTAATTAATCCCCGGCGGCGCGGTGGCTTAGTGGTTAGCACATTCGCCTCTCAGCGCTAGGGATTCCCGGTTCGAATCCCCATCTGGGTGGAGTTTCCATGTTCTCCCCGTGTCTGCGTGGGTTTCCTCCGGGTTCTCCGGTTTCCTCCCACAGTCTAAAAACATGGATCAAGTTAATTGAATTCTCAAAATTGCCCAATTTAGAGTGTGTATGTGTGAGTGAGTGTGTGCCCAGCGATG
>JAFMOD010000056.1:605708-620014 GCA_019802435.1 Corydoras maculifer | reverse complement strand
ACACCCAGGACATGGCGCCAATCTATCACTGGGCACACACTCACTCACACAGACACACTCTATATGGGGCAATTTGGAGAACTCAATTGACTTCATCCATGTTTTTGGACTGTGGGAGGAAACCGGAGAACCCGGAGGAAACCCACATGGACATGGGGAAAACATGGAAACTCCACCCAGATGGGGATTCGAACCGGGAATTCCTAGTGCTGAGAGGTGAACATGCCAACCACTAAGCCACTGTGCCGCCCCCCTAAGGAATCCATTACTTATTAATTAAATGCTGTGCTTTATTATCAGCTCTAACTGCCTTCCTTGTCTGTTTCTTTTGAGGTCTGACCGGCTTCCTGGAGATCTTCATCCATGGCTCTGCCGACTAATACGGGATGGAACCTGAATATTAATTGGACTGGTGGTCCTGCAGGACGCCCCCTAATGGACTCACATATAGTTTTCCAGTTGTTAGAGTTTTTCCATTAGTTTAATATCTGTACATTAGTGTCCTACACTGTTGTTGCTGCCTGGCCGCTCAAGGAGGATGAGTCCCCCACTGAGTCTTGGTCCTCACAAGGTTTCTTCCTTAAATAACAACATAAAAGGGAGTTTTTTCTTGCCACTGTCACTTCATCTTGCTCTTTGGGGGTTTAAAGGCTTTTCATTCTGTAAAGCTGCTTTGTGACAATGTACTGTTGTAAAAAGCGCTCTATAAATTAATAACTCGAACTTGAACTTGAGTTCTGGATCAGTTGTAGAGGTCTGACTGTGGAGGCTGGGAGAACGGCAAGTAACGCATTACAATAATCAAGCCGGGATAGGCTGAGGGCTTGAGCTAGAAGTTGGGGAGCATGTTCAGTCAAGAAAGGTCTAAACACAGAACCAACTCGCCTTTCCGTCTCTTTTTGTGTTGGTGCTTCTCTTTGCGCTTGTGTTTGGCCTTGAGCTTGGACTTTTTATCCCGTGTGCCGTCTCTGTTCTCTTTAAGCGTACGTTTCTTCCTAACCTTGACCTCTTTCCTCCTGAAACAGACACGCCCATGATGCTTTAAACGTCAGGATTAAATGAATTAAATAGTTAAGAATTGGAAGTCTTCTTACTTGTGGTGGTAGTTCAATTTAAAGGAACATTCCGGACAGAGACCTACAAAGGGAACAAAAAAGTGGGCGGTCAATTTGTAAATCTTCATAAATCATAAATAAAGTGCACCTGGCAACCCTCAGGAGCCTTTGGGGACTTTGTGGAGATGGTTTGTAGTTTTTATTTTATTCGTCTCTCACAGAACATGGGATTCAAACCTCAGGATTCAAACCTGGATCCCCAGAACTGAGAGGAGAACATGCTAACCCCTAAGTCACCGTGTCGTGTCACTGGTGGCTTAGTGGTTTAGCATGTTCTCCTCTCAGCACTAGGAAATCCTGGTTCGAATCCCCATCTGGGTGGAGTTTCCATGTTCTCCCTGTGTCCGCGTGGGTTTCCTCCAGGTTCTCTGGTTTCCTCCTACAGTCCAAAAACATGGATCAAGGTCAACTGAATTCTCCAAATTGCCCCATATAGAGTATGTCTGTGTGAGTGAGTGTGTGCCCAGTGATAGATTGGCGTCCTGTCCTGGGTGTATCTGCCCAGCGCCCGAAACGTTCTCCGCTGGATGGGCATGGGGAACCCCCCGCGACCCTAATAGAGGATAAAGCGAAATGATAATGGAGCCCCCCCCGCACTCCCCCCGAGACCCTAATGTGGGATAAAGCAGAAGATAATGTTCTCCTCTCAGCACTAGGGATTCCCGGTCCGAATTCCCATCTGGGTGGAGTTTCCATGTTCTCCCCATGTCCGCATGGGTTTCCTCCAGGTTCTCCGGTTTCCTCCCACTGTCCAAAAACATGGAGAATGGTCAATTGAATTCTCCAAATTGCCCCATATAGAGTGTGTGTGTGTGAGTGTGTCGAGTGATAGATTGGCGTCCTGTCCTGGGTGTATCTGCCCAGCGCCCGAGACGTTCTCCCCAGGATGGGCATGATGAACCCCCCGCGACCCTAATAGAGGATAAAGCAGAAAATGATGGATGGGGGAAAAAAGTCATTCTTATAAGGTTCTCCAAAAGGGTTAACAGGTCTGCAGCTGTGATGTAGAGCAGATCAGGTTGACATTGTACTGTTTCCACAATGTTGTTTTCCTCCGTGTATGATGAACATGCATTGACCCTTCGTTAAATCTGCTGTAAAAAGATTTAAAGCGAGTGCGGCGCCCGCTAAAGGGAGATTAAACGCAGCAGGAGTTTCGCTCTTACGCAGCTTCACAAGCGCATTCCTCTTCTCGCCCTGTTCCATGTACGCAAAGTTGACCTCCCAGCTCTTCAACCCCTCCTGCTGCTCACATCGCTTATTTCCACACATGAACTGACCTGCAACGAGAACCACAATTAAAAACACACAATCCCTTCCACTTTACCCTCTATTAGGGTCGCGGGGGGGGGGGGGGTTCCCCATCCAGGGGAGAACGTTTCGGGCGCTGGGCAAATAGACCCAGGACAGGGCGCTAATTTATCACTGGGCACACACTCACTCACACACACACACTCTATATGGGGCAATTTGGAGAACTCAATTAACTTGATCCATGTTTTTGGACTGTGGGAGGAAACCGGAGAACCCGGAGGAAACCCACGCGGACACGGGGAGACCATGGAAACTCCACCCAGATTGGGATTCAAACCAGGAATCCCTAGAGCTAAGAGGAGAACATGCCAACCACTAAGCCACCATACCGCCCCGCTTTACAACACCATTGTGTTTTAAACAGAAATCTAAGGCACATGTGTTTCCGAGGGCGGCACGGTGGCTTAATGGTTTAGCATGTTCTCCTCTCAACGCTGGGGATCCAGGTTCGAATCCCGATCTGTGTGGAGTTTCCATGTTCTCTCTGTATCTGTTTGGGGTTCCTCCAGGTTCTCCGGTTTCTTCCCACAGTCCAAAATCATGGTTCAAGGTCAATTAAGTTCTCCAAATTGCCCCATATAGAGTGTGTGTGTGTGTGAGTGATAAGTGATTTATTTGCCTACCATGCATACACACAGAGGAATTTGTCCTCCACATTTAACCCATTTGTGCATTGAAATACACACACACACACACACACACACACACACACACACACACACTGGTGAAGTGAGCACACGTGCCCGGAGCGGTGGGCAGCCCTGAACAAGGCGCCCGGGGAGCAATTGGGGTTAGGTGCCTTGCTCAAGGGCACTTCAGCCATAGTAATTGGTGTGATCGGGAATCGAACCGGGGACCTTTAAATCACAAGGCTGGTTCCTTAACCACAAGCCCATGACTGCCCACGTGCTCAGGGACAGATCCTGTCTGTCCTGTCCTGGGTGTATCTGCCCAGCGCCCGAAACAATCTCCCCTGGATGGGCATGGGGAACCCCCCCCACCACCCTAGTAGAGGATAAAGATAATGGATGGATGGATGAATTTCCCCATACAGTGTGTGTGAGTGTATGTGTGTGTCTGTTTGACTGTCTGCCCAGTGATAGATTGGCACCCTGTCTTGGGTGTATCTGCCCAGCACCCGAAACTTTCTTCCTGGATGAGGAACTCACATCCTTTATTATAGGATGGGTTTCTAAATGTACACTTAATAATCCATCCATTCATTTATTATCTTCCGCTTTATCCTCTATTAGGGTCGCAGGGGGTTTCCTATGCCCATCCAGGGGAGAACGTTTTGGGTGCTGGGTAGATACACCCAGGACAGGGCGCCAATCTATCACTGGACACACACTCACTTACACAAACACACTCTATATGGGGCAATTTGGAGAACTCAGTTGACCTTGATCCATGTTTTTGGATTGTGGGAGGAAACCGGAGAGCCTGGAAGAAACCCATGCAGACACGGGGAGAACATGGAAACTTCACCCAGATGAGGATTCTAACCGGGGATTCCCTAGTGCTGAGAGGAGAACATGCTAAACACTTAGGCACCGTGCCGCCCCCACTTAAAAAGCGTACAGAACTGTAGAATGATAACGAAACATTCCAAAGACTGAGAGGGAGAGTAGTCTGCTTTCTCCTGCCCCACGACCTTTCAACCCAAGACCAAAAGCAGACTCGCTTTAGCTGCACGAGGCTTAGTAAGGAATCCTCCAGATTGGCACCGGGCGACGTGCGTCATCAGGGAGTGCGTGATGGTCAGGTTTCCCCAAGCAGCTGCTTAGCATTAAGGCTTACCTCTTTAGATCCTCCCTAAACATCTAAAAAGCTTATTTCTAAAAACGAAGGGGAAAACAAACAGGTGCTGGCGTTTTAAAAACGCTTTACATTAATGTTAACTGAAGCTTTTTTCCCGTTGGACTCATGAATCCATCGTCTGCTGCGAGTTCAGTGAAGGCATGAAGGTTGGGGGTGTACAGAACGATTCCTCAAACTTCATTTCAATTCACCAGATGTGGGACAAAGACTATGTTTGTGTGGGACAATGTGGGACACCAATGCATCATGGTAGTCTAAAATAATGTAAAACAAAAACAGAAACATCTCTATTCTGCCCCTTTTGCACATAACAGAGTGCAAATAAAAATGTGTATATATATATATAGAGAGAGAGAGAGAGAGAGAGAGAGAGAGAGAGAGAGACGGCGACACGGTGGCTTAGTGGTTAGCATGTTCTCCTTTCAGCACTAGGGATTCCTGGTTCAAATCCTTATCTGGGTGGAGTTTCCATGTTCTCCCCGTGTCCGTGTGGGTTTCCTCCGGGTTCTCCGGTTTTCTCCCACAGTCCAAAAATATGGATCAAGTTAATTGAATTCTCCAAATTGCCCCATATAGAGTGTGTTTGTGTAAGTGAGTGTGTGTCCAGTGATAGATTGGCGTCCTGTCCTGGGTGTATCTGCCCAGCGCCCGAAATGTCTCCCCTGAATGGGCATGGGGAACCCCACCGCGACCCTAATAGAGGATAAAGCGGGTGATAATGGATGAATGAATATATATGTGTGTGTGTGTGTGTGTGTGTGTGTATATACAATTAAATAGAACAGACAGTTAATGTATATGCTTTAAAAAGGGTATGAATTTCCTGTATTTCTCCAAACAGTATGTGTGTTTATATAACTTGTATATTTTATTTAAATGGACCTTTTTCTAACGTAAGAAAACATAGTAAGCATGGAGCTTTTATACTATTTCACAATGATTCCCAAATTAAAACACCCGACTGTGTTCAATTAAACAGAACAGACATGTATGTATGTGTGTGTATATATATATACACATACACACACATACATATACATATATATATACACACTAGGGATTCCCGGTTCGAATCCCCATCTGGGTGGAATTTCCATTTTCTCCCCGTGTCCGCGTGGGTTTCCTCCGGGTTCTCCGGTTTCCTCCCACAGTCCAAAAACATGGATCAAGTCAATTGAGTTCTCCAAATTGCCCCAGATAGAGTGTGTGTGTGTGTGTGTGTGAGTGAGTGTGTGCCCAGCGATAGACTGGCGTCCTGTCCTGGGTTTATCTGCCCAGCACCCGAAACGTTCACCACTGGATGGGCATGAGGAACCCCCCTCCGCGACCCTAATAGAGGATAAAGCAGAAGATAATGGATGGACAGTATTTCAAAAGGGACAGATAGACAGACAGACAAATGAGACTCCCCGCATTACCGATTGGTTACCATTCAAACAGCCCGCCTCTCCCCCGATAACAGACAACACAGCCGTCCAAAGGTAAACTATATAACACGCATTTCATAACTGCAGTCTGCCTTTCAATAACAATGCAGGACAACGACTCAATTTGCGGGACGCCGGAAAAGTAACGAAATTGCGTGACTGTCCCACACAAAGCGGGACATCTGGTCGCCCTAATGAGATGCCACATTGAACAGAGCCAGGGTCTTGTATAAAGCTGGAGTGTGTTTAATGTTCAGTGTTTAATCTTTAGATAAAGCTGCAAATTGCCCCAAAGCTGGATTTATCTTCGGCTGCGTGCTGTTGACTTTTGGGCAACCTTTGAAACCAACCGTGTCGTCATCGCAGAACGTACACAGACTGCATTAAATGGGTTAAGGTCATTATATCGGTGACTTTTGCTTGCCGGGTTGTGGGAATCACTGGGATTAGACTGCATCCTGAGCTCTCGCTCACACAGATTTAGAAGCCGGCCAATTATCGCATCTCGATTGTGACGTGATTGTGACTTGCTTAAGCTCACGTGAGCGGAGTTTAATCTCTCGAGGCTTGCGAGGCAGTAAGGAGAACCGAAGTTGTGTCAGGATAAGCCTCCGTCCTCCAGAATCCCTACCTCCCATGTCGGAAACAGCACTGTTTATTGTGGGTTAACCTCTTGACTAGGGATGAGACAATTAATCATTTTTTGCAATTAAATTCATTATAATTAATTAATCGTTACAGCGCCTTCATATCATGAGGACGACAGTCATAAGAAAAATACGTATTATGTCGGTAGCCGGAACTATCGATCACTGGGGACACACTCACTCACACTATATGGGGCAATTTGGAGCATTCAATTTACCCTAAATCCATGTTTTTGGACTGTGGGAGGAAACTGGAGAACCCACACAGACACAAGGAGAACATGGAATTTAAACCCAGATCAGGATTCGAACCTGGATCACCAGCACTGAGAGGAGAACATGCTAAACACTAAGCCACCATGCCGCCCCTCTATAAAAATATTTATCCATTCATTATCTTCTGCTTTATCCTCTATTAGGATCGCAGGGGGGTTCCCCATGCCCGGTTTGAATCCCCATCTGGGTGGAGTTTCCATGTTCTCCACGTGTCTGTGTGGGTTTCCTCCGGGTTCTCCGGTTTCCTCCCGCAGTCCAAAAACATGGATCAAGTCAATTGAGTTCTCCAAATTGCCCAATTAAATGTTTGTGTGTGTGTTTGTGTGAGTGAGTGTGTGCCCAGTGATAGATTGGCGCCCTGTGCTGGGTGTATCTGCCCAGCACCCAAAACGTTCTCCCCTGGATGAGCATGGGGAACCACGTGACCCTAATACATGATATATATATATATATAGCTATATGGGTTTTAAATCTTTATTTCCTCTTATAAATATCTATTCTTCTAACTACTAGACCCAGTGGAAGTACCTTTTATTAGCTTTATCATCATATTTTTGTCATACGGCAGGTTTTTGAAAAGTAGTACATAGTGAAATTTTGCAGTCAATTGTATATGATTTACATTTAGGTTCCTGGAACTCATTTCCTGCTTAATTTGATTTAATCCATCCATTACCTCCCGCTTCATCCTCTATTAGGGTCGTGGTGGGTTCCCCTTGCCCATCCAGGGGAGAACGTTTCGGCGCTGGGCAGATACACCCAGGACAGGACACCAATCTATCACTGGGCACACACTCACTCACACAGACACACACTCTATATGGGGCAATTTGACTCAATTGACTTGATCCATGTTTTTGGACTGTGGGAGGAAACCGGAGAACCCGGAGGAAACCCACGCGGTCACGGGGAGGACATGGAAACTCCACCCAGATTGGGATTCGAACCGGGAATCCCTAGTGCTGAGAGGAGAACATGCTAACCACTAAGCCACCGTGCCGCCGTCTATATATATACACATTTTTATTTGCACTCTGTTATGTGCAAAAGGGGCAGAATAGAGATGTTTCTGTTTTGTTTTTACGTTATTTTAGACTACCATGATGCATTGGTGTCCCACATTGTCCCACACAAACATAGTCTTTGTCCCACATCTAGTGAGTTGAAATGAAGTTTGAGGAATCATTCTGTACACCCCCAACAGGAAAAAAGCTTCAGAGAAAACCCACATGGACACGGGGAGGACAGATTGGGATTCCAACCGGGAATCCTAAGCGCTGAGAGGAGAACATGCTAAACACTAAGCCACCGTGCCACCCTGATTGACTGTCTTGTTTCCCAAAATATACACACACACACACACAGTAAACATAAACTGTGCTCTTTTATGTACATCACCTGTACAAATCATCATTTGTCGGCCAAAAAGCAGTCAGCTCATGTGTTTGTACATCTATATTGTGTTTAAATGTAACAGTGTGACACCAACACGGCAGATGTGAGAAACCACTGCACTCGACATGTCATTTCTTTAACGTTGGATTGATGTGTCACGGCCCACACATGATTTAAAAGATCTGTCTTTGTGCCAGATACCACAGGGCACCTTCAGAGCTCTTGTGAAACTCATGTCTCAGCAGGTCTGAGCTGGTTTTGTGGCATGTGTGAGACCAACGGAATATTAAGGATGTGCTTTTATAGTGTCGGATAAATGTAATGTTAATAACACAATCCCAGAGATATTTACATTACATTAAAAGATGGGTATCCCCATCTGTGTGGAGTTTCCATGTTCTCCCCGTGTCCACGTGAGTTTCCTCCGGGTTCTCCGGTTTCCTCCCACAGTCCAAAAACATGGATCAAGTCAATTGAGTTCTCCAAATTGCCCCATATAGAGTGTGTCTGTGTGAGTGAGTGTGTGCCCAGTGATAGATTGGTGTCCTGTCCTGGGTGTATCTGCCGAAACGTTCTCCCCTGGATGGGCATGGGGAACCCCCCCCTGCGACCCTAATAGAGGATAAAGCGGAAGATAATGAATGAATAAATGAATAAAAGAGGGGTAAATTTCTCGGGGTTCCTCGATTTCCTCTCACAGTGCAAAACATGGATTTAAGGACAATTGAATGCTCTAAATTGCCCCATATAGTGCGTGAGTAAGTGTGCCCAGCCATAGATTGGTGCCCTGTCCTGGCTGTATTTGCCCAGCACCCAAAACGTTCTTCCCTGGATGGACCCACTATGACCCTTGTAGAGGATTAAGCGAAAGATAATGGATTAATGAATGATTGACTTCTTCTCCTGGGCTCCACGGTGGCTTAGTGGTTAGCATGTTCTCCTCTCAGCACTGGGGATCCAGGATCAAATCCTAATCCCAATGTTCTCCACACGTCTGTGTGGGGTTTCTCCTGGTTCTCTGATTTCCTCCCACAGTCCAAAAACACGGATTCAAGGTACATTTAATGCTCTAAATTACCCAAACATAATTGCCCCAATATAGTGTGTGTGTGAGTGAGCGTGTGGCCAGCAATAGATTGTCTGGGATGTATGGCCAAGGAGAACCTCTCAGCAACCCTTGGCCCTAGCAGAGAATTCATAAATAAGTGAAATGAGCTCAGACTTCTGCTCTTAGATGTTTCCATTAAGGTGTCAGCAGAACAGAACAAGGGTTCAAAAGCTGGAAACAGGCAGGTACGGCTAAAGTGTGAAGAACTATCGCCATCTAGTGGCAAACATTGGAACAGAATGCAGGCTTTTAACCAAAAATCAGTTTATTAATACGTGAGAACATCATTTAAATTGACTTTAAAAAATAAAAGTAAAAGAAGAGAACTTAGGAGCTCATCTCATCTCTCATCTTGTGCTCTACTAGGATCGTGGGGGAGGGGTCCCCCTTGCCCATGCAGGGGAGAACGTTTCGGGCGCTGGGCAGATACACCCAGGACAGGGTGCCAATCTATCGCTGGGCACACACTCACTCACACAGACATTATATATTGAGGTCAGTTAGAACAATAATCAAAAGCCAGACCTTGAAAACTCAGGGAGAACGTGGAAACTCCACCAAGATTGGGATCCCCAGGGCTGAGAGGAGAACGTGTTGGAATGTTCTAAATATTTATGATGTATTATACTGTATTGAATGTATTATATTTAAACACAGAGACACAGACAGACAGACTCACATACACATATATATATACACACACACACACACACACACACACAACATAGACACGCATGCTCACACACACACACACATACATACATACATACTACACACCCACACAGACATACAGACACACATACCACACACACAGACATACAGGCACACATACCACACACAACATAATCGCACACATACCACACACAACATATTCACACACATACACACACACATACATACATATATACACACACAGACATACAGGCACACATACCACACACAACATAATCACACACATACATACATATATACACAATCAGACAGACATACACACACACATACATACATATATACACATACAGACAGACATACACACACACACAACATACATGCACAGACACACATACAACACACACAACCTACACACACACACACACACACACACACACACACACACACACACACACACTCACACGTGCATTTATGAAACAACAAATATTTTTCTAAAATAAACGAATCATAAACCTGACCTTTTCCAGATATGACTTCGTTTTCAACACGCCACCTGAAACCAAACTACACAAACACAATCAATAAAACATCTGATTTGAATAATATTAATAATTAATGGTGATGATTAATGACGCACCTTGTTTTCTTTGTATCTGCTGAGGTCAGCAATGCAGTACTCCTTGAAGAGCTTATCATAGTACTTCTTTGCGAGCTCTTTCTCCCTGTTTACATTAACGTTCACGTTAATATTCATTAGGAACCATGTAACAGCAAAACGTCCAGGTCTCGATTAAACGGGGAGTGAGTTTTACCACGTCATGTCCTCTTCATCTTCATCTCTCCAGAGAAAGCGGTGATTTTCCCTCACAACATCCAGATCAGTCTTATCTTTTGACCTAAACATGCAGTAAAATACGTTTTAAGAGCTGCTGAAGATGAACAGAGGCCTTTTAATAAGGGGTGGCTTAGTAGTTAGCATGTTCTCCTCTCAGCACTAGGGATTCCCGGTTCGAATCCCCATCTGGGAGTTTCCATGTTCTACCCGTGTCTGTGTGGGTTTCCGCTGGGTTCTCCAGTTTCCTCCCACAGTCTAAAAACATGGATCAAGTCAATTGAGTTCTCCAAATTGCCCCATATACAGTGTGTTTGTGTAAGTGAGTGTGTGCCCAGAGATAGATTGGTGTCCTGTCCTGGGTGTATCTGCCCAGCCCCGAAACGTTCTCCCCTGGATGGGCATGGGGAACCCCCCCGCTACCATAATAAAGGATAAAGCAGAAGATAATGGATGGATTGGAATCATTCAGTGCTTTGTTTACTAATTATTTTTTAATCAATAGCTACATCAGGTGGTAGAATACTGGTACTGCAGGAATTTCCCTATTTCCACATTGCTATTAGTATTAACTGTATAAAATGGTAATATCATTAAAAGTTTTTTATACCAATTATCATCTATTCCATTAACAGATTTCTCATGACAGACTAGGTTACCATGGTAGCAAAACAAAAGCAGAGAGCAAACAGATTTTAACTAGAAACAAATTATTTGCTTTGGCAAAGTGACTTTTTTGTCACTAGGTAAAGAAGGGACAGGCATCTAGTGTTCTACTGGGACTCACAGAAACAGTCTTTATCTGAATCTCACAGAAACAGCCTCTTTTTCTTAGACTGACAGGCTTTTTATTATTCCCACCCCTATATCAGCTTCATCTGCTTGTGATTGAACACGATATAGGGGAGGGTTTTCATTTTATATACTGTATATATATACTGTGTATATATATATATATATATATATATATATATATATATATATATATACATATACATATATATATATATATATATATACACATATCCATTACATTACATTTTCATTTAGTTTAAACTTATCTATTTTGCCTACATCCATCCATTATCTTCTGCTTTATCCTCTATTAGGGTCGCGGGGGGGTTCCCTATGCCCATCCGGGGGAGAACGTTGCAGGCGCTGGGCAGATACACCCAGGACAGGGTGCCAATCTATCACTGGACACACAGACACACTCTATATGGGGCAATTTGGAGAATTCAATTGACTTGATCCATGTTTTTGGGCTGTGGGAGGAAACCGGAGAACCTGGAGGAAACCTACGCGGACACGGGTTCCTTGTCTGTTTCTTTTGAGGTGTGACCGGCTTCCTGGAGATCTTCATCCATGGCTCTGCTGACGAACACTGGATGGAACCTGAATATTAATTGGACTGGCGGTCCTGCAGGACGCCCCCTAATGGACTCACATATAGTTTTCCAGTTGTTAGTTTTTCCATTTGTTTAATATCTGTACATTAGTGTCCTACACTGTTGTTGCTGCCTGGCCGCTCAAGGAGGATGAGTCCCCCAATGAGTCTTGGTCCTCACAAGGTTTCTTCCTTGAATAACAACATAAAAGGGAGTTTTTTCTTGCCACTGTCGCTTCATCTTGCTCTTTGTGGGTTTAAAGGCTTTTCATTCTGTAAAGCTGCTTTGTGACAATGTACTGTTGTAAAAAGCGCTATATAAATAAATTACTTGAACTTGAACATGGAAACTCCACCCAGATAGGGATTCGAACCGGGAATCCCTAGTGCTGAGAGGAGAACATGCCAACCACTAAGCCACCATATATATATAAGTAGCGATACTTACGTGGATCTTCTGAAGTCCTCCATCTTACCTCCATAATACAGAATGTAGTCACTGACAAACTTTCTATGTCGATCAAACTGAATACACAAGGTTAAGAAATTGTAAAATTATTAATGTGCTGAAGTTTAAACCGATCTATTTTGCCTACAGAGCTTACACACAGAGGAATATGTCCTCCATATTTAACCTATACGTGCAGCACACACATATATATACACACACACACACACACACACACATCCATTAGCTTCCGCTTTGTCCTCTACTAGGGGGGGGGGGGGGGGGTCAAGGTCAATTGACCTTGATCCATGTTTTTGGACTGTGGGAGGAAACCAGAGAACCCGGAGGAAACCCACGCAGACACGGGAAGAACATGAAAACTTCACCCAGATTGGGATTCAAACCAGGAATCCCTAGTGCTGAGAGGAGAAAGGCTACTATGCCACCCTACACGCATATATATATATATATATATATATATATATATATATATTCATTCATTCATTCATTCATTATCTTCCGCTTATCCTCTATTAGGGTCGCGGTGGGGTTCCCCATGCCCATCCAGGGGAGAACGTCTCGGGCGCTGGGCAGACAGACCCAGGACAGGGCGCCAATCCATCGCTGGGCACACACTCACTCACACAGACACACTCTATAGGGGGCAATTTGAGAATTCAATTAACTTGTTCCATGTTTTTGGACTGTGGGAGGAAACCGGAGAACCCGGAGGAAACCCACGCAGACATGGGGAGAACATGGAAACTCCACCCAGATAGGAATTCGAACCGGGAATCCCTAGCGCTGAGAGGAGAACGTGCTAACCACTAAGCCACCGTGCCGCCTATATATATATATATATATACACACACACACACACACACACGTGATTTTTATTTCAATCCAATCTGAGCAATATATTAATAATTGCATTATGAATCATTGCACTTTCTGTATTTATTACTAAACTAACATTCCAGTTCATAACCGCAGTCATGTTTATGTACTTTCTTGGTACTTTCCGTTTTGGTCGTAAGCAAAACTGTTTTTTTCTCAGTGCTTGTTTTTGTTGTTGTGTATTTGAGTGACCCAGGACACACTGAGCTGTAACTCCAATTGGTGCTCTTCAGCACGAGGGCTCCATATCATTATCATAGCATTTGAGTTAGCACTGCACCGTGGAGCTCCAAGCACGCAGAAGGAGTGGCAGCACTAACCATCACTGACCATGACCGAAAGCACATCTATCCAGACAGAGCTAGAATCACAGCTGATTGTGTGTTTGGCTTTTACTTCTAGCTCTACAGTATAACTGAAATGAACCAATAAGAATCCAAGTTCATGAATAAATCTGACAAATAAAAAAAATGTATACTAATTTTGTCCCATAAGGGTAATTATGTTATTATAAAGCAGGGAGACACGGTCCCTAAATGTGATTGGCTGAACTGTTTGTTTACCCGTGAAATTAATGACAATAACACACACCTCTGAGCGCTTCACATTCATATCATAGCCCCAGGTTCTTTTTTTTTTTTTTTAACTACTGGCAGCGATGGAGATGATGTGTGTAACTGTCCACTGCATTACATTACATTACATTAGGTCATTTATTGGACGCTTTTATCCAAAGCGACTTACAAGGTAGGCGGCACGGTGGCTTAGTGGTTAGCACATTCGCCTCTCAGCGCTAGGGATTCCCGGTTCGAATCCCCATCTGGGTGGAGTTTCCATGTTCTCCCCGTGTCTGCGTGGGTTTCCTCCGGGTTCTCCGGTTTCCTCCCACAGTCCAAAAACATGGATCAAGTTAATTGAATTCTCAAAATTGCCCAATTTAGAGTGTGTCTGTGTGAGTGAGTGTGTG
>JAFMOD010000056.1:572705-604500 GCA_019802435.1 Corydoras maculifer | reverse complement strand
TGTGTGTGTGTGTGTGTGTGTGTGTGTGTGTGTGTGTGTGTGTGTGTGTGTGTGTGTGTATGTGTGTGTGTGGTGGTTTTAAATCTCACCTCTTCCGCCCTTGCTGTGTTGATCCTCCTGCTGCGTCATCATCACTGAAATCCGAGTCATACCCACCACCCACGTGCGCCTTTAGAACAAAACATGTTGAATATAGGTTGATATTTTTATGAAATTGAATGCAATTTTTTATATGTTATTAAATGTTTGTAAGTGGGTGGAGTTTCCATGTTCTCCCCGTGTCCTCATGGGTTTCCTCCAGGTTCTCCGGTTTTCTCCCACAGTCAAAAATATGGCTTCAAGGTAAACCGAATGCTCTAAATTTCTCTTATATAAAATGTGTCTGTGTGAGTGTGTGTGCCCAGTGATAGATTGTGGCCCTGTCCTGGGTGTATCTGCCCAGAGCCTGAAATGTTCTCCCCTGGATGGGCATGAGGACCCCCCCACCTACGCGACCCTAGTAGAGGATTCAGCAGAAGATAATGTTTGAATTAATGAATTATATTGATTAAATTAATTTGCAGTACCAGTGCATTACTCCTATCCCAGCAGTGTCACTGAGGTGGAGAAATGAAACTCCAGCAGCACTGCTGCACTAAAACCCCCTCACCACATCAGTGTCACTGCAGAACTGACAATAAACAATCCACCACCCAAATGATACCTGTTCTGTCAATAGAGAACAGAGAACCAACAGGGGACTAACAACAACAAGAACACAGATGTTCTACAGTCTGTAATTATAAAACTACAAAGTCCATCTAAGTGGAAAGAATAGGGAATGGAGTCAAAACAAAATACATCCATCATCTTCCACTTTATCCTCTATTAAGGTCGCGGTGGGGTTCCCCATGTCCATCCAGGGGAAAACGTTTCGGGCGCTGGGCAGATACACCCAGGACAGGATGCCAATCTATTGCTGGGCACACACTCACTCACACACACACTCTATATATGGGGCAATTTGGAGAACTCAATTGACTTCATCCATGTTTTTGGACTGTGGGAGGAAACCGGAGAACCCGGAGGAAACCCACGCGGACACGGGAGAACATGGAAACTCAACCCAGATGGGGATTTGAACCGTGAATCCCTAGAGCTGAGATGCCCATCAAACCGACAAATATTATTGGTAATGGTGGCTCAGTGGTTAGGGTGTTGGGATATCAATCTAAAGGCTGTGGGTTCTAATCGCAGGTTCACTGAAGTTACCAATGTGTGTCCTTGAGGAAGACCCTTAACCCTCATTGCTCCAGGGGGCTGTATCAACCCTGTGTTCTGACCCTAACTAAGTTGGAATATTTGTCCGCCACTCACAATGGCTATGACACCTATTACATTACATTTACATTACATTTGGTCATTTATTGGACGCTTTTATCCAAAGCGACTTACAAGGTGAGCACAGGGTTCATCACAACATCCCTGGAGCAATGAGGGTTAAGGGTCTTGCTTAAGGACCCACACTGGTAACTTCAGTGGACCTGAGATTTGAACCCCCAACCTTCAGATTGATAACCCAACACCCTAACCACTGAGCTACCACGCCCTTTTGTATTTTAAAGTGTAAAGTCCTGATTCGTCCTTCAGGGGCTGGGTTACAGCTGATGGAGGTATAATAATTTAGAAGATTTAAAATGCCTCGTCAACAGAGTGCTACTGCATGTCACCTTTAAAACTACCGACATCAGCACAACGCAGGAAATCTGAATCAGATCACCCAACACGGCACATCCTGTACACTGCATCCTATCTCATCATCTCCAACCACATGGCAGGATGAGACAGCGTGAGTAATCATGAATCACATGACTAAAAAGGACCAGCCGAGGTGTCCACTGATTAGTCCTTACATCTGCTTACAAGTTTAGTGTGGCTTTACTAATAAACAATGCAGTGATGACATCACGGGTGGGAACTGATACGTCATTGGTTTGCCTAGAGGATAATCTTGTCCTCATGTCCTTACTAACTAAAAATTTGGCTTTATTTAGTTTTATCCCATGATTCTCAGATACCTTTGCCTTTAATTATTTTAGTGGTGGAAACCATTGCAACAAATAAAAAACAAGTATAATTGTTAACACTGTCCATCCATTCATTATCTTCCACTTTATACTCTACTAGGGCTGTGGTTGGGTTCCCCATGCCCATCCAGGGGAGAACGTTTCGGGTGCTGGGCAGATAGACCCAGGACAGGACGCCAATCTATCGCTGGGCACACACTCACTCACACAGACACACTCTATATGGAGCAATTTTGAGAATTCCATTGACTTGATCCATGCTTTTGGACTGTGGAAGGAAACCGGAGAACCCGGAGGAAACCCACATGACACGGGGAGAACATGGATTCAGGATTCGAACCAGGATCCCCAGCACCGAGAGGAGAACATACTAAACACTAAGCCATGGTCCCGCCCCTTTAGAATACAAACCAAACAAATTTCATCCATTATCTTTCACTTTGTCCCCTATTAGGGTTGCGGGGGGGGTGGTGGGTTCCCCATGCCCATCCAGGGGAGAACGTTTCAGGCGCTGGGCAGAAAAACCCAGGACAGGGCACCAATCTATCGCTGGACACACACTCACACTCACTCACTCACACACACACACACACACACACACACTATATGGGGCAATTTGGAAAACTCAATTGACTTGATCCATGTTTTTGGACTGTGGGAGGAAAGCGGAGAACCCGGAGGAAACCCACGAGGACACGGGGAGAACATGGAAACTCCATCCAGATTGGGATTCGAACCTGGAATCCCTAGTGCTGAGAGGCAATGCCCCCCCCCTTTAAAATACAAACCTAACAAATTTCATCCATCTATTCATCCATTATCTTCCCATGCCCATCCAGGGGAGAACGTTTCGGGTGCTGGGCAGATAGACCCAGGACAGGACGCCAATCCATCACTGGACACACACTCACTCACTCACACATACACACTCTATATGGGGCAATTTGGAGAACTCAATTAACTTGATCCATGTTTTTGGACTGTGGGAGGAAAGCGGAGAACCCGGAGGAAACCCACACGGACACGGGGAGAACATGGAAACTCCACCCAGATTGGGATTCGAAATGGGAATCCCTAGCGCTGAGAGGAGAACATGCTAAACACTAAGCCACCGTGCTGTTAAAACTATTGAAGTTAAATAATCACCTTCACGAGATCCAGAACTTTCGAATCCATTTCTCGCAGCTTCGTGTTTACATATTAAACTGCGCGCAGTGATGACGTCAACGCGGACGCGCCAAACAAAGAGCGGCGCACGTGTCGGATCTACACGTCATGCACACATGGACTCGACGTCGACATATTGTTTGGAGATCAGCGCATTGACGCAGCTTTATTCCCCCAGCCGCTGTGTGTGGAGGCTGTGGGGCTGAATGTCGGGGAACGTTTTGAGCTTTAGGTCGTAAAGCCGCGCTGCTGTGTGAGAACACTGGGAAGTTTTCCTTCAGGACACCTTTCTGTCCACCAGGGGCGTAATCAGATCCCTTATTCCCCCTCTGTCCTCTTTAAAAAGTGCTCTTTTATGAGTGTCCATTCATTCATTATCTCCCGCTTTATCCTCTATTAGGGTCACGTGGTCATGCTCATGGTCATGCCCATCCAGGGGAGATCGTTTCGGGCGCTGGGCAGATACACCCAGGACAGGGTACCAATCCATCACTGCGCACACACTCACTCACACAGACACACTCTATATGGGACATTTTTGGAGAACTTAATTGACTTGATCCATGTTTTTGGACTGTGGGAGGAAACCGGAGAACCCGGAGGAAACCCACCTGGACACTCCACCCAGATGGGGATTCGAACCGGGAATCCCTAGTGCTGAGAGACTAACCACTAAACCACGTGCCGTCCTTTCATTAGTTATATTGGATAAATATTGTATAAACATAAAATACGGTGGCTTAGTGGTTAGCATGTTCTCCTCTCAGCACTAGGGATTCCTGGTTTGAATCCCCATCTGGGTGGAGTTTCCATCTTCTCCCCGTGTCTGTGTGGGTTTCCTCCGGGTTCTCCGGTTTCCTTCCACAGTCCAAAAGCATGGATCAAGTCAATGGAATTCTCAAAATTGCTCCATATAGAGTGTGTCTGTGTGAGTGAGTGTGTGCCCAGCGATGGATTGGCGTCCTGTCCTGGGTGTATCTGCCCAGCGCCCGATATGTTCTCCCCTGGATGGGCATATGCAACCCCCCCCCCACGACCCTAATAGAGGATAAAGCAGAAGATAAAGGATGGATGGATAACTAATGAATATTCATTCATTCATTATCTCCCGCTTATCCTCTATTAGGGTCGCGGTGGGGTTCCCCATGCCCATCCAGGGGAGAACGTCTCGGGCGCTGGGCAGATACACCCAGGACAGGGCGCCAATCCCAATGACTGTGGGAGGAAACCGGAGAACCCAGAGGAAACCCACGCAGACACGGGGAGAACATGGAAACTCCACCCAGATGGGGATTCGAACCGGGAATCCCTAGCGCTGAGAGGCGAACATGCCAACAACTAAGCCACTGTGCCACCAACTAATAAATAATCAAACAAAATGAATGTAACAACAGTTTGAAAAATGGATGAATACACTCACTGGCACTGGCACTTTTTAAAGAGGACAGAGGGGGAATAAGGGATATAGCCTAAAGCCCCTAATGTTTCTAAATCCTAAAAACGCCCCTGGTGGACAGAAAGCTGCTCTCATTTGATCCTGGGCTACTGACAAAACAACTGGGCCTATAGCCCCAAAAGCCCAGGTCCTGGCCTGCTGTCCACTGTGTAGCTTAATGATCCTCTTCCGGACGTGAAACATTCTGCGAAATTAGACGATCGTGGATTGTGGAGTCTAACAACCGATCTGTTCTTCAGCGACATGCTGCAGATGAATGAGCTGGAGAGGGGGCAGCGGGTTAAACCCGGGGACAAAAAGCCGCCTGTTCCCCGCATGTCTCTCAAAAGCTTTCCCCACTTCAATAGAACAAAGAGCCGAGCATGCAGAGGCGCACATAACTGCCAAATCTAAAATAATACACTCGATACTGACAAGACGGGCACTGCTTAAAATGAGAAAAACAATAAAGTGGAGTTACATTCAGTATTAGAACCCAATATCTATGAGCTATGAATAAGATAAGATGAGATAAGGTAGCATTTAATTGTCCCACAAGGGATTGCACTGTTACTGCAATAGTATCAAGAAAAGCGTGAATATATATATATATATATATATATATATATATATATATATATATATATATATATATATATATATATAGACATAAGGCAAAAAAAACAATATACAATTTATATAAAAAGCGTGAAAAATACACACACACACACACACACATATAGATAGATAGATAGATAGATAGATAGATAGATAGATAGATAGATAGATAGATAGATAGATATACATAAGGCAAAAAATAATATACAAATTATATTACAAGTGATGGGCGGCACAGTGGCTTAGTGGTTGGCACGTTCGCCTCTCAGCGCTAGGGATTCCCGGTTCGAATCCCCATCTGGGTGGAGTTTCCATGTTCTCCCTGTGTCCGCGTGGGTTTCCTTCGGGTTCTTCGGGTTCTCCCACAGTCCAAAAACATGGATCAAGTCAATTGAATTCTCCAAATTGCCCCATATAGAGTGTGTGTGTGTGTGTGTGTGTGTGAGTGAGTGTGTGCCCAGCGATGGATTGGCGCCCTGTCCTGGGTCTATCTGCCCAGCGCCCGAGACGTTCTCCCCTGGATGGGCATGGGGAACCCCACCGCGACCCTACTAGAGGATAAGCGGAAGATAATGAATGAATGAATATTACAAGTGTGGGGGGGAAAAAAATAATAATTATATATATATATATTCACGTTCTACTTAAAAATACTTCTGTAACAATGATAATTTTTCCCATGTTTTTATTTGTTCTCTCTCTCTCTCTGAATCTCTGTATATATATATATATATATATATATATATATATATATATATATATATATATATATATATATATATATATATATATATACAGAGGCATATATAAGGCACATATAAGGCAGAAAAGAATATACAATTTATAGAGTGTAAAATATACATAGAAAATGACTATATTATGTTATATAAAATATTATAATATATAACAAGACTAGTTATTATACGACTCATAACATCCTATGAGTACCTGATTATTTGACTCTAATAATAATATAGTAAAATAAGACATCAGTTAGACCATCTGTGAACTGCTTGTAATATTGAGCCCAAGTAACTCAAATCTGAACAAGAAGTGAAAAAAACCCTGTTTTTTAAAGCAGATTGCATTAAAACAGTGCAGTCGTCATTGTGGGCGTCGTTACGGCGGGGACACAGGTGCGTTTTGCCTTGCTAATGAATATTCTAATGCCCCTAATTCCCGAGTAGCGCTCGTGCGCAATCGCGCAGAGGAGACGCGCCGCGCACACGGGAGGAGCGCGCACATGCGCACGTCTTTATTCCTCCAAACTCGAGACATCCAACACGTTTTAAGCCTCTGAAACATCGCTGGATATCAGTTCCCGACCTCATCCTGCCGCTGGGTTCAGTTGGGCACCGCTTTGTCGGGTTACGATCGCCCCCCCTGGATGCCCCCGGTTCTGTGCGGGTTCCGTCAGTTGCCCCGCGGATCCGAACCCACGGAGCCTGCAGTCTGTGCCGAGTCGGGAGTTTGAGGAGGAGATGGGAGCAGGGAGGCTGAGGATGCTGGCGCTGCTCTGCGTCTCCGCGGCGCTTCTGTCGGCGGAGGCTCGACGGGGCAAGCAGGCGCGCTGTCCGCCGGGGTGCTCGTGTACGAAAGAGAACGCGCTGTGTGAGAACATCAGGACCGTCCCGCACAGCTTCCCGCCGGATATCGTGTCTTTGTAAGTGAAAGATGCTGCAACTTCAAAGAAATCATGCCGAAAACCTACAGTTTTAGTCTTTAAGTGGCTGAGGTCCAGGCTATTGTCTGAATGAGACAGCTGTACATCCAGCCTGGTGGCGCCAGACCATCCATCCATCCATCATTATGCGCTTTATCCTATATTAGGGCTCCCCATGCCCATCCAGGGGAGAAATTTTCAGGCTCTGGGCAGATAGACCCAGGACAGGACGCAATCCATCGCTGGACACACACTCACTCACACATAAACACTCTATATGGGGCAATTTGGAGAACTCAATTGACTTGATCCATGTTTTTGGACTGTGGGAGGGAACCGGAGAACCCGGAGGAAACCCACACGGACACAGGGAGAACATGGAGACCACACCCAGATTTAGATTTGAACTGGGAATCCCTAGTGCTGAGAGGAGAACATGCTAACCACTAAGCCATGCTCCCCCCCTTTAGAATACAAATACAAACCTAACAAATTTCATCCATCCATTCATCCATTATCTTCCGCTTTATCCTCTACTAGGGTCACTGTGGGGTTCCCCATGCCCATCCAGGGAAGAACGTTTCGGGTGCTGGGCAGATACACCCAGGACAGGACGCCAATCTATCACTGGGCACACACTCACTCACACAGACACACTCTATATGGGGCAATTTGGAGAACTCAATTGACCTTAATCCATGTTTTTGGACTGTGGGAGTAAACCGGAGAACCCATAGGAAACCCACACGGACACGGGGAGAACATGGAAACTCCACCCAGATTGGGATTCGAACCGGGAATCCCTAGTGCTGAGAGGAGAACATGCTAACCACTAAGCCACCGTGCCGCCCGATTTCAATTTAATCCATCCGTCCATTATCTTCCGCTTTATCCTATATTAGGGTCGTATGTTCCCCATGCCTATCAGGAGAGAATGTTTCGGGCGTTGGGTAAATACACCCAGGACAGGATGCAAATCTATCGCTGGACACACACTCACTCACACAGACACACATACACTCTATATGGGGCAATTTGGAGAATTCACTTTACATTGATCCATGTTTTTGGACTGTGGGAGGAAACCGGAGAACCCGGAGGAAACCCACGCAGACAAGGTGAGAACATGGAAACTCTACCCAGATGGGGATTCGAAATGGGATTCCCTAGTGCTGAGAGGAGAACATGCTAACCACTAAACCACCAATACTAACATGATGTGTGTAAACAGGTTTCAATAGAAAAGCCTAAAACATAGAGATTAACCCTGGTAGATCTCGATGACCTGTCCAATGGAAAAGTAGATCTCGGGCCAGAAAAGTGTGGGCACCCCTGGTGTAGAGGAATACTTAATCTTGTAACTCTCGTAACGTAACTCTTCATTTCTTTTAAACAGATCCTTTGTCAAGTGCGGATTCAACGAAATAGCTTCAGGAAGTTTCCTACACACACCGTCTCTCCAGCTTCTGTAAGTACTTGCGGAAACCTCAGAAGAATGTCTGGGTCGCGAATCACACGCTACCCTCCCTAAATATAGCAGTTTAAAAGAGTCGTTAAAGAGAAACATGTCATATCTCATTTCCCTCCATTGGCTCCCTGTAGCTGCTGCATTCAGTACAAGACACTGACTCTGACCTACAGGACAATCTCTGGATCTGTCCCCTCTTACCTTCACTCTATATTTTTAAAATACACTCCGGCTCGTTCACTTCGCTCCAGTGATGATTGTCTCCTGGTGGTTCCACCTCACCGAGGAGCTCATTCTCACTCCGTGGTGTTCAGCACTGAAAAATGGTGGAACCATCTTCCCAACTCTGTCACTAAGGCGGAGTCACTAAGCAGTTTTAAGAAACTACTGAAGACGCATCTCTTTAACAAACACCTGTTCCATCCATTCTTTATCTTCCGCTTTATCCTCTATTAGGGTCATGGGGGGAGGGGGGGTTCCCCATGCCCATTCAGGGGAGAACGTTTCGGGCGCTGGGCAGATACACCCAGGACAGGACGCCAATCCATCGCTGGACACACACTCACTCACACAGATACACTCTATATGGGGCAATTTGGAGAACTCAATTGACTTGATCCATGTTTTTGGACTGTGGGAGGAAACTGGAGAACACGAGGAAACCCACGCAGACACGGGGAGAACATGGAAACTCCACCCAGATGGGGATTCGAACTAGGAATCCCTAGTGCTGAGAGGCGAACGTGCCAACCATGAAGCCACCAAATACCTGTTATAAAAAAATTAAAGAATAAAAAAGGGGGGAGGGGCACAGCATCAACTAACAATCAGGTTTGATGATTTTACAGTGTAGTTGGTTTTCTCCATAACTTCTGACTTGTAATGTTCTTATTTGTAAGTCGCTTTGGATAAAACCATCTGCTAAATGTAAATGTAAATATCTTATGAGTGGAAAAAGCGAGACTCTGGTGATGCTGGGGTTTTATTTTGGGACGAGGTCAGCATGGCCTCCGTGGTTGGGATGCCCCGTTATTATACCACGGGCCTGTCGTGCCTGCAAATGGTTGGATTGCTAAAGTGTAAACTTCTAACAATCACGGCACTGTCGCTTCGTAAGACGCTTGAATCGTTCGGAGGCCCGTGAAGCTCCGTGTCTAATTTTCTTAACAGGCTTATGTTGGGTCAAATTGGTGCAATCACTGATTAAAAGCAGCCGCGAGTCTGTTAGCGTTTGTTGACCACCCCCACCCCCCCACCACCCCCACCCCCCCAATCACACAATGTTGAACAGAGAGCCTTAAAGAGGGCGACGTCTAAAAACAGTTAAACCACTGCGATGGCTGCGCTGTGGATTGGTAGCTGGCAGCTGGTTGGAAGCGACCGCAGCCCTCATCACACACAGTGAGCTGTATTTTGGGGAAATGGTCGAAATGTCCGATGTTCTAAATATAATGCAGACATGCTTTGGTTTTATGGATAGCTACTCTCGGGTGTGCCCAGCGATAGATTGGCGTCCTGTCCTGGGTGTATCTGCCCAGCGTCCGAAACGTTCTCCCCTGGATGGGCATGGGGAACCCCCCCCCACGACCCTAATAGAGGATAAAACGGAAGATAATGGATGTATAACTAATGAATGTGGCTTAGTGGTTAGCATGTTCTCCTCTCAGCACTAGGGATTCCCGGTTCAGATCCCCATCTGGGTGGAGTTTTCATGTTCTCCCTGTGTCCGCATGGGTTTCCTCCGGGATCTCTGGTTTCCGCCCACAGTCCAAAAACATGGATCAAGGTCAATTGAATTCTCCAAATTGCCCCATATAGAGTGTGTCTGTGTGGGTGAGTGTGTGCCCAGTGATAGAATGGCGTCCTGTCCTGGGTGTATCTGCCCAGCGCCCAAAACCTTCTCCCCTGGATGGGCATGGGGAATCACACCCCCCTCCCCCTGCGACCCTAATAGAGGATAAAGCTGAAGATAATGGATGGATACTGTAGGTGAGAAAGTGAAACTATTTCGGTTTACTTACAGAAGAATGTGTCCTCCACATGTAACCCTGGGCGGTGGCGCGGTGGTAGTCAGCATGTTCGTCTCTCAGCGCTGGGGATTTAGGTTCGAATCCCGATCTGGGTGGAGTTTCCATGTTCTCCCCATGTCCCCATGTCCGCCCTGTTCTGGGTGTATCTGCCCAGCACCCTAAACTTTCTCCCCTGAATGGGCATGGGGAACCCCCCCCACGACCCTAGTAGAGAATAAAGCGGATGATAATGGAAAAAGATGAGACTTGGAAAGTAAGCATACTTGCTTTTTATAAGGCGCAATCGGTTTTTGTCGTAGTTGTTGGCTTGTGGTTGAGGAACCAGCCTTACAAACAGAAGGTACAGGGTTTGATTCCCAATCGCACTAAGTACTATGACTCAAATGCCTTTGGTCAAGGCACCGAACCCCGATTGCTCCCCGAACGCTGTATACAGGGTCGCCCACCGCTCCGGACACGTGTGCTCAATTCACTCAGTGTGTGTGTGTGTGTGTGTGTGTGTGTGTGTTTCACTGCATGTATGGATTAAATGTGGAGGAATGATTCCTCTGTGTGTAAGTCCATCCAACTATCCATCCATTATCTTCTGCTTCATCCTCTATTAGGGTTGCGGGGGGGGGGGGGGGGTTCCCCATGCCCATGCAGGAGAGAACGTGTCAGGCGCTGGGCAGATACACCCAGGACAGGGGGGCAATCTATTACTGAGCACACACTCAGACATATACACACACACACACACACTCTATATGGGGCAATTTGAAGAACTCACTTGACCTTGATTATGACCTCATGTTTTTGGACTGTGGGAGGAAACCAGAGAACCCGGAGGAAGCCCACGCAGACACGGGGAAAACATGGAAACTCCACCCGGATTGGGATTCGAACCGCTAACCACTAAGCCACCGTGCCACTCTGTTTGTAAGTACATTTGGGGTTAGGTGCCTTGCCCATTGGCACTTCAGCCATAGTACTTGGTGGGACCAGAGTTGGAACCGGAGACCTTCAGGTTGCAGGGCTGGTTGGCCCTATGGCTGTAACTGTGTTACTCAAAGCAAAATCTGTCCACTCTAAGTTTATAAAAACCTTTTTCAACTAGGGTCCCGCGCGCGGGCGGGGGGGGGGGGGTTCCCCATTCAGGAGGGAACGTATTAGAACATTCACCTTACCTTGTGCCATGTTTTTGGACTGTGGGAGGAAACCGGAGAACCCGCAGGAAGCCCAAGCGGACACGGAGAGAAAATGGAAACTACACCCAGATGGGGATTCGAACCCGGAATCCCTAGTGCTGAGAGGAGAACATGCTACCGTGCTGCACCATTTCTGTTTATCCATCCATCCATTATATTTCACTTTATCCTCTATTAGGGTTGCGGGGGGATTCCCCTGCCCATCCGGGGAGAACGTTTTGGGAGAACGTCTCGGGCGCTGGGCAGATACACCCAGGACAGGGCGCCAATATATCACTGGGCACAAACTCACTCACACAAACACACTCTATATGGGGCAATTTTGGAGAATTCAATTCACTCGATCCATGTTTTTGGACTGTGGGAGGAAACCGGAGAACACGGAGGAAACCCATGCGGACACGGGGAGAAAATGGAAACTCCACCAGATTGGGACTCAAACCCGGAATCCCTAGTGCTGAGAGGAGAACGTGATAACCACTAAGCCACCGTGCCGCCTTATTTGTACTTAATCTAATTTAATTAAAATAATTAAAAATGCCCAATCTTGCAACACTGATACGCAGCGCTGAGCTTTTAAATCAGCATCACAGCTGCTCCTCTAGACTTGTCTTTTAAATTTTATGGTTGGTGTCAGTGCTTTCATTGTTCTTCGGGTTCATCTGAGGAGCATGCATACATGGCCTGCATTAATTAACGATGATATATATATATATTTTGCATTAACTAAGCAAAGCAATTATTAATTAATAATTTTTTTTATTATTATTAATTATTAAGGCACGGTGGCTTAGTGGTTAGCACGTTCGCCTCTCAGCGCTAGGGATTCCCGGTTCGAATCCCCATCTGGGTGGAGTTTCCATGTTCTCCCCGTGTCAGCGTGGGTTTCCTCCAAGTTCTCCGGTTTCCTCCCACAGTCCAAAAACATTGATCAAGTTAATTGAATTCTCAAAAAATTGCCCCATATAGAGTGTGTCTGTCTGAGTGAGTGTGTGCCCAGCGATGGATTGGCGCCCTGTCCTGGGTCTATCTGCCCAGCACCCGAGACGTTCTCCCCTGGATGGGCATGGGGAACCCCACCGCGACCCTAATAGAGGATAAGCGGGAGATAATGAATGAATGAATGAATGAATTATTAATTATTACTTGTATTAACTAACTAAGTAAGCGCAAAAAGCGCACAAATGTTTGCTTTATATAATTTCACGTCCTGTATTTTAAATGTTCAAACACCATCTAGAGAACCATGTTTTCTGTTTATTAAAAAGTGTTCCAGCTAAAAACTTTATACAAGCAAAATATTAAAAAATCTTTTTTTAAAAACCACCCCTATATCACCCTTTATCCTAAATTAATTCTGTTTGTGAAGTATAAAATTTAGTAGAAAATGGACAATTTATCCATGTTTCCATGTTCTTCCCGTGTCTGCGTGGGTTTCCTCCGGGTTCTCCGGTTTCCTCCCACAGTCCAAAAACATGGATCAATGTCAATTGAGTTCTCCAAATTGCCCCATATAGAGTGTGTCTGTGTGAGTGAGTGTGTGCACAGCGATAGATTGGCGTCCTGTCCTGGGTCTATCTGCCCAGCGCCCGAGACGCTCTCCCCTGGATGGGCATGGGGAACCCCCCCCCCCGTGACCCTAATAGAGGATAAAGCAGATGATAATGGATTGAAATGAGGCTTAGTGGTTAGCATGTTCTCCTCTCAGCACTAGGGCTTCGCGGTTTGAAACCCCATCTTGGTGGAGTTTCCATGTTCTCCCCGCGTCCTGGTGGGTTTCCTCCGGGTTCTCCGGTTTCCTCCCACAGTCCAAAAACATGGATGAGGTCAAGTGAGTTCTTCAAATTGCCCCATATAGAGTGTGTCTGTGTGAGTGAGTGTGTGCCCAGTGATAGATTGGCACCCTGTCCTGGGTGTATCTGCCCAGCGCCCGAGACGTTCTCCCCTAGATGGGCATGGGAAACCCCACCACGACCCTAATAGAGGATAAAGCGGGAGATATTGGATGGATGGATGTCCTGTAAGGATTTAACATACAGATGTTCTGTTCACAGCTTGTTTACAGGCAACACATTCGAGTCTATCAGTGAAGATGCATTCCACGGTCTGCCACATCTGGAGTACCTGTGAGTAACAGAATCATTGAAAATAAAATAAAATAAACGAGGAATCCTAAATGACACGAATGTGTTTGCAGGTTTATTGAAAACAACCGAATCGACTCCATCTCGCCTTCAGTCTTTCGAGGTTTGAAATCTCTGCTTCATCTGTAAGTATAACAGCGATGGCTTCATAAAGGGGTTATTAAATTAGGTTTAGGTCCATATTACGTTCCCTTAACGCTCGGATGTTTACCTTTTGTCCTGCCAGGAGCCTCGCCTACAATAACCTTGAGACGTTACCTAAGGATGTTTTTAAAGGGATGGATGCACTGACCAAAGTGTAAGTTTATAAATGATGTACGATCACGTCGTGGTCATGACATCAGCTTCAGAACATTCTCATGCATTGACTTTCCTGGTTGCAGAATTATGAGACACACGTTCTTGTGCAGAGCGGCACGGTGTCTTAATGTTTAGCATGTTCTCCTCTCAGCACTAGGGATTCCCGGTTTGAATCCCAATCTGGGTGGAGTTTCCATGTTCTCCCCGTGTCCTCGTGGGTTTCCTCCGGGTTCTCCCGTTTCCTCCCACAGTTCAAAAACATGGATCAAGTAAATTGAGTTCTCCAAATTGCCCCATATAGAGTGTGTATGTGTGAGTGAGTGTGTGCCCAGTGATAGAATGGCGTCCTGTCCTGGGTGTATCTGCCCAGCACCCAAAACATTCTCTCCTGGATGGGCATGGGGAACCCCCCCCCGACCCTAATATAGGATGAAGCGGAAGATTATGGATGGATGGACGTTCTTGTGCAGGGCGGCACGGTGGCTTAGTGTTTAGCATGTTCTCCTCTCAGCACTAGAGATTCCAGATTCGAATCCCCATCTGGGTGGAGTTTCCATGTTCTCCTCGTGTCCGTGTGGGTTTCCTCTGGGTTTTCTGTTTTCCTCCCACAGTCCAAAAACATGGATCAATATCAAGTGAATTCTCCTAATTGCCCCATATAGAGTATGTCTGTGAGTAAGTGTGTGCCCAGTGATAGATTGGCGTCCTGTATCTGCCCAGCGCCTAGAACGTTCTCCCCTGGATGGACATGGGGAACCCCCCCCGACCCGAGTACAGGATTAAGTGGAAGATAATAAAATAATACAATTTAATAAAACACCGGCAGCACGGTGGCTTAGTGTTTAGCATGTTCTTCTCTCAGCTCTAGGGATTCCCGGTTCGAATCCCAATCTGGGTGGAGTTTCCATGTTCTCCCCGTGTCCGTGTGGGTTTCCTCTGGGTTCTCCGGTTTCCTCCCAGAGTCAAAAAACATGGATCAAGTCAATTGAGTTCTCCAAATTGCCCCATACAGAGTGTGTCTGTGTGAGTGAGTGAGTGTGTGTCCAGTGATAGATTGATGCCCTGTCCTGGGTGTTTCTGCCCAGCACCCAAAACATTCTCTCCTGGATGGGCATGGGGAACCCCCCGCAACCCTAATATAGGATGAAGCGGAAGATAATAGATGGATGGACGTTCTTGTGCAGGGCGGCACGGTGGCTTAGTGTTTAGCATGTTCTCCTCTCAGCACTAGAGATTCCAGGTTCGAATCCCCATATGGGTGGAGTTTCCATGTTCTCCTCGTGTCCGTGTGGGTTTCCTCTGGGTTTTCTGGTTTCCTCCCACAGTCCAAAAACATGGATCAATATCAAGTGAATTCTCCTAATTGCCCCATATAGAGTATGTCTGTGAGTAAGTGTGTGCCCAGTGATAGATTGGCGTCCTGTATCTGCCCAGCGCCTAGAACGTTCTCCCCTGGATGGACATGGGGAACCCCCCCCGACCCGAGTGCAGGATTAAGTGGAAGATAATAAAATAATACAATTTAATAAAACGCCGGCAGCATGGTGGATTAGTGTTTAGCATGTTCTTCTCTCAGCTCTAGGGATTCCCGGTTCGAATCCCAATCTGGGTGGAGTTTCCATGTTCTCCCCGTGTCCGTGTGGGTTTCCTCTGGGTTCTCCGGTTTCCTCCCAGAGTCAAAAAACATGGATCAAGTCAATTGAGTTTTCCAAATTGCCCCATATAGAGCGTGTCTGTGTGAGTGAGTGAGTGTGTGTCCAGTGATAGATTGGCACCCTGTCCTGGGTGTATCTGCCCAGCGCCCGAAACGTTCTCCCCTGGATGGGCATGGGAAACCCCACTTGACCATAATTAAGGATAAAGCAGAAGATAATGAGACATTTTAAGGTTCGGCACTGAAGATCCCGGTTCTTCTTATGTCCGTGTGGGTGTCCGTAGGCGGTGTGTTTATTTAAACCCTCCCGTTAACCCCTTCATTCCAGGGATCTTCGAGGAAACATGTTTGTGTGTGACTGTAAGCTGAAGTGGTTGGTTGAGTGGATGTCTAACACGAACGCGACGGTGGACCAGATACACTGCAACGGACCGTCTCTTTACCAAGGAAAGAAAATTAATGACCTGACGCCTCAGTCGTTCGACTGCATCACCGCAGGTAGGCCATTTCACCTTAAACTGTTGCATAGAGGTTAGCATGTTCTCCTCTCAGCACTAGGGATTCCCGGTTCGAATCCCAATCTGGGTTTTTTTATGTTCTCCCCGTGTCCTGTTTCATCCCACAGTCCAAAAACATTGATTGATGGTGAATTGGCTGCTCTAAATTGCCCTGTATGGGTCTTGTCCCAGGCGGCATGGTGGCTTAGTGTTTAGCATGTTCTCCTCTCAGCACTAGGTTCGAATCCCCACCTGGGTGGAGTTTTCATGTTCTCCCCGTGTCTGCGTGGGTTTCCTCCGGGTTCTCCGGTTTCCTCCCACAGTCCAAAAACATGGATCAAGTTAATTGAATTCTCCAAATTGCCCTAATAGCGTGTGTTGGTGTGCGTGTGGGGGAATCCCCCGCGACCCTAGTATAGGATAAAGCAGAAGATAATGGATGGATGGATGAGTCTGGTTCTATACCCATCAAGGGGAAAACGTTTTAAGATACATCTAGGACAATGTGCCCATATATTGCTGGGCACACTCACTCCCACATACATTATTATAGGGGCAATTTTGATAGAGATCATTAAGAGCAGCCAATTCACCTTGAATCCATGTTTTTGGACTGTGGTAGGAAACCGGAGAACCCGGAGAAAACTCATGTGGAAACGGGGAAAACATGCAACATGGAAACTCCACCCAGATGGGAATGCAGCTAAAGTGTGGCACAATGGTTGAGTGGTTAGCATGTTCTCCTCTCAGTGCTGTGGATCCAGGTTCAAATCCCAATCTGGGTGGAGTTTCCATGTTCTCCCCGTGTCCGCATGGGTTTCCTCCGGGTTCCGAGTTTCCTCCCACAGTCCAAAAACATAGATTCAATCTAAATCTGTGAAATGTGTGTCTGTGTAAATGAGTGTGAGCAGTGATGGATTGGCCCCCTGTCCTTATTTAAATCGTTTATATGTAAATTGCCCCATATAGAGTGTTTTTGTGTGAGTGAGTGTGTGTCCAGTGATAGATTGGTGCCCTGTCCTGGGTGTATCTGCCCAGCGCCCGAGACGTTCTCCCCTGGATGGGCATGGAGAACCCCCCCTTGACCCTAATAGAGGATAAAGTGGAAGATGATAATATTAGATGTTCCAAAGTGGGCGTCATGGTGGTGTAGTGGTTAGCACATCCACCTCTGAACTCTGGGATCCCGGTTCGAATCCTGATTTGAGTGGAGTTTCCATGTGGGTCTTTTCCGGGTTCTCCGGTTTCAACCCACAGTCCAAAAACATGGATTGAAGGTGAGTTGGCTGCTCTAAATTACCCTTATTTAAATGACTTATATGTAAATTGCCCCTATATAGTGTCTGTGTGAGTGAGTGTGTGCCCAGTGATAGATTGGCACCTTGTCCTGGGTGTATCTGCCCAGCGCCTAAAATGTTCTCCTCGGGATGGGAATATTAAACCCAATGTGACCCTAATAGAGCTCTGGGGTTCCCGGTTCGAATCCCAATTTGAGCTGGGGCTTTCTTTGAGTTCCTTGGTTTCCTCCCACAATCCAAAAACATGGATTGAGATTAAATTGGCAGCTTTAAATTGCCCCTACTTAGTGGTTAGCATGTTCTCCTCTCAGCGCTAGGGATTCCCGGTTCGAATCCTCATCTGGGTGGAGTTTCCATGTTCTCCCCGTGTCCTCGTGGGTTTCCTCCGGGTTCTCCGGTTTCCTCCCACAGGCTGAAAACATGGATCAAGGTCAATTGAGTTCTCCAAATTGCCCCATATAGAGTGTGTCTGTGTGAGTGTGTGAGTGAGTGTGTGCCCAGTGATAAATTGGCGCCCCGTCCTGGGTGTATCTGCCCAGCGCCCGCAATGTGCTCCCCTGAACGCGGAGAACCCCCCGCGACCCTAATAGAGGATAAAAAGCGGAAGATAATCAATGAATGAAAATTGCCCCTATCTAATTTGCCCCTAAAAATGTGTGTCTGTGTGAGTGAGTGTGTGCCCAGGGATAATTTGGCACCCTGTCCTTGGTGTAACTGCCCAGCGCCTGAAACGTTCTCCCCTGAATGGGCATGAAGACCCTCCCCCCCAAGTAGAGGGTTAAGCAGAATATAATGAGATCAACTGCTGCACACTGAAAAACCCTTCAGAAGCCTAATGAATCATTTAGTAAACTCCTTAAATGAACTTGTTTCTGTGTCTGTACACATTTGCAATGGAAAGTAAATGTTAAACCATCTTCTCTCTATTAGTGTCTTACATTGTTGTTGCTGCCTGGCCGCTCAAGGAGGATGAGTCCCCCACTGAGTCTTGGTCCTCACAAGGTTTCTTCCTTGAATAGCAACATAACAGGGAGTTTTTTCTTGCCACTGTCGCTTCATCTTGCTCTTTGGGGGTTTAAAGGCTTTTCATTCTGTAAAGCTGCTTTGTGACAATGTACTGTTGTAAAAAACGCTATATAAATAAATTACTTGACTTGACTTGACTCAGCACTAGGGATTCCCGGTTCGAATCCCAATCTGGGTGGAGTTTCCATGTTCTCCCTGTGTCCGTGTGGGTTTCCTCTGGGTTCTCCGGTTTCCTCCCACAGTCCAAAAACATGGATCAAGTCAATTGAATTCTTCAAATTGCCCCATATAGAGTGTGTCTGTGTGAGTGAGTGTGTGCCCAGAGATGGATTGGCGCCCTGTCCTGGGTCTATCTGCCCAGCGCCCGAGACGTTCTCCCCTGGATGGACATGGGGAACCCCCCCTGTGACCCTAATAGAGGATATAGCGGGAGATAATGAATGAAAGAATGAATGAATGAATTTAGGACCCCCACAGAGAGGAGGTGGAGGAGATGGGAGATGGTCATAGGAGGAGATGATCATCACAGAATCTGAACATTAGTGTCCTTCACTGTTGATGCTGCCTGGCCGCTCAAGGAGGATGAGTCCCCCACTGAGTCTTGGTCCTCACAAGGTTTCTTCCTTAAATAACAACATAACAGGGAGTTTTTTCTTGCCACTGTCGCTTCATCTTGCTCTTTGGGGGTTTAAAGGCTTTTCATTCTGTAAAGCTGCTTTGTAACAATGTACTGTTGTAAAAAGCGCTCTATAAATTAATTACTTGAACTTAACTTACTCTGCATGGCCCGAAGTTTGCAGAGGACTTCTGAAGATAACAAGCTTTAAGGAGCTTGCTGTGCAGCCTGTTAAATATCTCTTAATGAAAGCCTGCCACCCTGTTTTGTTGTGTGTACTGCATTTATGCGGAACATGCGCTACATGGTTAGCAGTTAACAATCAAATTTAACAATTAATTTTTTTTTGTTGTAGTCAGGGCATTGTGTGAGCTGCTGGAGTATACAAAATAATACTAAGTAATTAAATTAGAAATGCGGGCGGCACGCGGCACAGTGGTTTAGTGTTTAGCATGTTCTCCTCTCAGCACTAGGGATTCCCGGTTCGAATCCCAATCTGGGTGGAGTTTCCATGTTCTCCCCGTGTCCGCGTGGGTTTCCTCCGGGTTCTCCGGTTTCCTCCCACAGTCCAAAAACATGGATCAAGTCAATTGATTTCTCCAAATTGCCCCATATAGAGTGTGTGTGTGTGAGTGAGTGTGTGCCCAGTGATAGATTGCCCCCCTGTACTGGGTGTATCTGCCCAGCGCCTGAAACGTTCTCCCCTGGATGGGCATGGGGAACCGCCCCTAATAGAGGATAAAGCAGGAGATAATGAATGAATGATTATTATTATTATTATCCTTCATTCATCCATTATCTTCTACTTTATCCTCGTGTCGCGGCGGGGGGGGGGGGGTGTCCCATAGCCATCCAGGGGAGAACGTCTCGGGCGCTGGGCAGATACACCCAGGACAGGGCACCAATCTATCACTGGACACACACTCACTCACACAGACACACTCTACATGGGGCAATTTGGAGAAATCAATTGACTTTGATCCATGTTTTTTGACTGTGGGAGGAAACCGGAGAACCCAGAGGAAACCCACGTGGACACGGGAAAAACATAATAACTCCACCCAGATTGGGATTCGAACCGGAAATCCCTAGTGCTGAGAGGAGAACATGCTAAACACTAAGCCATCGTGCTGCCTATTATTATTTTTATTATTATTATTATTGTTAATATTATTATTATTATTGTTATTATTATTATTATCATTTTATTATTAATATTACCACTATATTGGTCTTAAAGGCATAATAACGTTGCTGTCCAATAAAATAATTTTGCTGCAGCCATCATCCTGAATATCAACTCCATAACCCCCTCTAGTGGCAGAACTAAGGTCCTACACTATTATGCAGAATTAAACTAAATTAAGATGAGGGGCGGCACGGTGGCTTAGTGTTTAGCATGTTCTCCTCTCAGCACTAGGGATTCCCGGTTTGAATCCCCATCTGGGTGGAGTTTCCATGTTCTCCCCGTGTCCGTGTGGGTTTCCTCCGGGTTCTCCGGTTTCCTCCCACAGTCCAAAAACATGGATTTAAGGTAAATTGAATGCTCCAAATTGCCCCATATAGTGTCTGTTTGTCTGTGTGAGTGAGTGTGTGCCCAGCTATGGATTGGCTCCCTGTCCTGTGTGTATCTGCCCAGCGCCCGAAACGGTCTCCCCTGGATGGGCATGAGGAACCCCCCCACGACCCTAATAGAGCGGAAGATAATGGATGAATAAATGAAATTAATTAAGTATTGGGCGAGCGGCACGGTGGCTTAGTGGTTGGCATGTTCTCCTCTCAGCACCAGGGATTCCCGGATGGAATCCCAATCTGGGTGGAGTTTCCATGTTCTCCCCGTGTCCGCGTGGGTTTTCTCCTGGTTCTCCGGTTTCCTCCCACAGTCCAAAAACATGGATCAAGTCAATTGAATTCTCCAAATTGCCCCATATAGAGTGTGTCTGTGTGAGTGAGTGTGTGTCAGTAATGGATTTGCGCCCTGTCCTGGGTCTATCTGCCCAGCGTCTGAAACGTTCTCCCCTGGATGGGCATGGAGAACCCCCCCCGTGACCCTAATAGAGGATAAAGAGGAAGATAACGGATGGAATTAAGCATTGGGTAAATTATATGTGGTGTTATGTTTTATGTTTTTCCTGCAGTAATGTCCTTTGTTGTTTTCAGAGTTTGTTTCCATGAAGACACTGAAGTTCGAGTCCATTTCAGTCGAGGCCTTCACCTTCGGCGATGACCAGTATGCTGTATTTGCACAACCTTTTGCTGGAGCCTGCAGCTTTGTGGAATGGGACCATGTCAACATGGAGTTCAGACACTTTGACAGTATTGAGAGTAAGAATTAATCACTACAATATTATTATATTATTATCTTATATTCCATCCATCCATCATCTTCCGCATTATCCTATATTAGGGTCGCGGGGGGTTCCCCATGCCCATTCAGGGGCGCTGACCAGATACACCCAGGACAGGGCGCCAATCTATCACTGGACACACACTCACTCACACAGACACACTCTATATGGGGCAATTTGGGGAACTCAATTGACTTGATCCATGTTTTTGGACTGTGGGAGGAAACCGGAGAACCCGAAGGAACCCACGCGGACACGGGGAGAACATGGAAACTCCACCCAGATGGGGATTCGAACCGGGAATCTAGCGCTGAGAGGAGAACATGCTAACCACTAAGCCACCGTGCCGCCCATATATTATATTTTTTATTATTATATTACCCCACATTTCAGTTTTTGTATCTAATCTAGATCTTGTATGTAATTAGATCTAATCTAATCTAATCTCACTGTCTTCCACTTAATCCTCTACTAGAATCACTGGGGGGGGGGGGGGGGTTCCCCATGCCCATCCGGGGGAGAACGTTCGGGCACTGGGCGGATACACCTAGGACAGGACGCCAATCTATCACTGGGGACACACTCACCCACTCACACAGACACAGACAGTATGTAGGGCAATTTAGAAAAGTCAATTCACCTTGAATCAATGGTGTGAACCTGGGAAAAAAACATCACAAATCCATATTAGCAATATTAGTCATTTATAGTGGTGTTGCACGTCTGCCTCTCAGCACTGGGGATCCAGGTTCGAATCCCGGTCTGGGTGGTTTCCATGGTCTCTCCGTGTCCTCGTAGGTTTTCTCTGGGTTTTCTTGTTTCCTTCCACATTAAAAAACATGGATTCAAGGTGAATTGCCCCTATATAGATACATATGCATCTGCCTTTAAGTGCTAGGGATCCAATCTGATCTAAGTGTTCACACACACACATAGACAGTATGTAGGGGCAATTTATTAAAGTCAATTCACCTTGAATCAATGGTGAGAACCCAGAGATGACATCAAGAAACCGTATTAGCAATATTAGTAGGTTATGTTCCATTTTCTCTTGGTATCCTCATAGGTTTTCTCTAGGTCCCACAGTGCCAAAAAATGGATTCAAGGTAAAATGGCCTTTCTAAATTGCCCCTAAATTGGCTGTTCTAAATTGCCACTATCTAAATCGCCCCCATCTAAATTACCCCTATATGGTGGGTGGGTATGTGCACATGTGCCTTTCAGTGCTGGGGATTCATGTTCAGGTCCCAATCCAAGTGGGATTTACATGTTCTCCCTGTGTCCGCATCGGTGTTCCCCAGTTTCCTCCCCAGTCCAAAAAAATGGAATCCCAATCTGGGTGGAGTTTCCATGTTCTCCCCGTGTCCGCGTGGGTTTCCTCCGGGTTCTCCGGTTTCCTTCCACAATACAAAAACATGGACCAAGGTCAATTGAGTTCTCCAAATTGCCCCATATAGAGTATGTCTGTATGAGTGAGTGAGCGTGTGCCCAGCGATAGGTTGGCGCCCTGATCTGTGTGCTGCCCAGCGCCTGAAACATTCTCCCCTATCGAAATTGCCCCTATTTAAATTGCCCCTATATAGTGTGTGGGTATGTGCACATGCGCCCTTTCAGTGCTGGGGGATTCGGGTCGAATTCAATCCAAGTGGGATTTCCATGTTCTCCCTTTGTCCGTGTGGGTGTTCCCCAGTTTCCTCCCGTAGTCCAAAAAAATGGATTCAGGGTAAATTGGCTGAAATTGCCCCATTTAAATTGTCTCTATATAGTCTGTGTAAGAGCGGTAAGGTTCGCCTGTCAGCGCTAGGGATTCCTGGTTCGAATCCCAACCTGGGTGAAGTTTCCATGTTCTCCCCGTGTCCGTGTTGGTCTCCTCCGGGATCTCCGGTTTCCTCCCACAGTCCAAAAACATGGATCAAGGTGAATTTATTCATCAATCCATTATCTTTCGCTTTATCCTCTATCAGGGTCGTGGGGGGGGGGTTCCCCATGCCCATCCAGGGGAGAACATTTCGGGCGCTGGGCAGATACACCCACGACAGGACACCAATCTATAACTGGGCACACACTTACTCACACAGACACACTCTATATGGGGCAATTTGGAGAATTTAATTGACTTGATCCATGTTTTTGGACTGTGGGAGGAAACCGAAGAACCCGGAGGAAACCCACGCGGACACGGGGAGAACATGGAAACTCCACTCAGATGGGGATTCGAACCGGGATCCCCTAGCGCTGAGAGGTGAATGTGCTAACCACTAAGCCACCGTGCCGCATGGATCAAGGTCAATTGAATTCTCCAAATTGCCCCATATAGAGTGTGTTGTGTGTGAGTGAGTGTGTGCCAATGATACATTGGCACCCAGTCCTGGGTGTTTCTGCCCAGCACCCGAAACGTTCTCCCCTGGATGGGCATGAGGAACCACACCGAGAGTTGTCAGTCTTATTAAATATATTGCAACACTGAAGACATTGATCTCTTCTTTGTGCTTCTGATTGTAAGGCACCTCCACGGTGGTCTGCAAACCCATGATCATCGACAACCTGCTCTTCATGATAGTCGCGCAGCTTTTTGGCGGTTCGCACATTTATAAACGAGACACATCGGCCCACAAGTTCGTCAAGATCCAGGACATTGACATCCTGAAGATCCGCAAACCCAATGACATCGAGGCCTTTCGCTTGGAGGCCGAGTGGTTCTTCGTGATCGCCGACAGCTCCAAGGCTGGCTCCACCACGGTGTACCGGTGGAACGGCAACGGCTTCTACTCACACCAGTCGCTGCACCCGTGGCACCGAGACACGGACGTGGAGTACCTGGAAATCGGTGGCAAACCCCATCTGATCCTGTCCAGCAGCTCTCAGAGGCCCGTCATCTATCAGTGGAGCCGGAGCCAGAGGCGCTTCGAGCGGCGCACCGACATACCCGACATGGAGGACGTCTATGCCGTCAAGCACTTCAGGGCCAGAGGTGAGCTCTATATCTGCCTGACCCGCTTCATCGGGGACTCCAAGGTGATGCGATGGGACGGGGCAATGTTCACCGAGGTGCAGAGCATGCCCTCCCGCGGCTCGATGGTCTTCCAGCCGCTCGCCGTCGGAAGCTGGCAGTACGCCATCCTGGGCAGCGACTACTCACTCACCCAGGTCTACCAGTGGGACCCCAGGAAGGGCCGCTTCATACAATTCCAGGAGCTGAACGTACAGGCTCCGAGGGCCTTCTCCCTGGTCTCCATCGACAACCGGGAACTCCTGTTGGCGTCCAGCTTCAAAGGGAGAACCCAGATCTACGAGCACCTGATCATCGATTTGAGTAATTGATGACATCCCTGCTGGTTGGAGCTGAAAGGGCGGGAGGGAGGGCCAGCGTGATGGAGAGGAGCTCTGTGTCCGAACTCACATGCGTTATCTAGTTCACTAATGATGCTTCCAGATGGCTGCCTCTTTAGAACCCTCCTTTGTATCCTTTACCGTTGTCATCATGTATTCTGCACTTTTCAGGTTTCCTCTTGTTAACACAACTCCTCTAAACAAAGGCCATTGTTTTGGGATCGTCTCACTGCAAACAAACGGGGCAATAACAGCTGAAGAGGGACAACAAAGGAGCAAAACTGCACCATAGGTGATCAGCCCTCAACATCCCAGCCGGTTGCCAAGTCCAATATACGGATTTGTTTTCTAATCTTTGCTATTTGTATCTTTTATACTAAAGTGAGAGGGAGGGAGGATGTGTCATGCTAGTTTTGGTACACTGAAAGGAATGGAGTCTCCATTTTGTAAGTGATTTTCGTAGATGAGCCACTGTAGCTGGAGAAATTGGATTTTCTAGATGTTTGTACTTATGTGCTTTTAGAAGCAGTTGAGGTTGGATGTTGACTTGTCTGTAGTCTGTCTTTTGTAGAACTAGAACTAATAAAAGACCCTAATACCAAATATAACACACTTCTTATTGTTGTTAACAAATAATCACATACATAATCACTGAAAAAACGAGAAATTTAGAATATTATTTTGAATTCATATAAAAGATTTGGGCGGCACGGTGGCTTAGTGGTTAGCACGTTCTCCTCTCAGCACTAGGGATTCCTGGTTCGAATGCCAATCTGGGTGGAGTTTCCATGTTCTCCCTGTGTCCGCGTGGGTTTCCTCTGGGTTCTCTGGTTCTACTCACACGGTCCAAAAACATGGATCAAGATCAATAAAATTCTCCAAATTGCCCCATATAGAGTGTGTCTGTGTGAGTGAGTGTGTGCCCAGTGATAGATTGGCGCCCTGTCCTGGGTGTATCTGCCCAGCGCCCGAAATGTTCTCCCATGGATGGGCATGGGGAACCCCACCGCGACCCTAATAGAGGATGAAGCGGGAGATAATGAATGAATGAATAAATATATATAATGATAATAAGTAATGACATAATGACATGACAAATGCAAAGTGGCATGACAAATGACAAATTACATGTATTTATTTAAATTACATTTATAATAATAATAAATAATAAGCACTAGGGATTCCCGGTTCGAATTCCAATCTGGGTGGAGTTTCCATGTTCTCCCCGTGTCCGCGTGGGTTTCCTCCGGGTTCTCCGGTTTCCTCCCACAGTCCAAAAACATGGATTAAGTCAATTGAGTTCTCCAAATTGCCCCATATAGAGTGTGTCTGTGTGAGTCAGTGTGTGCCCAGTGATAGATTGGCGTCCTGTCCTGGGTGTATCTGCCCAGCGCCCGAAACGTTCTCCCCTGGATGGGCATGGGAAACTCCCCGCGACCCTAATATAGGATAAAGCAGAGGATAATGGATGGATGCCTTTTGTTAATGGTTAGCATGTTCTCCTCTCAGCGCTAGGGATTCCTGGTTCGAATCCCAATCTGGGTGGAGTTTCCATGTTCTCCCCGTGTCCGCGTGGGTTTCCTCCGGGTTCTCCGGTTTCCTCCCACAGTCCAAAAACATGGATCAAGTTCAAATGAATTCTCAAAATTGCCCCATATAGAGTGTGTCTGTGTTAGTGAGTGTGTGCCCAGCGATAGATTGGCGCCCTGTCCTGAGTGTATCTGCCCACTGCCCAAAACGTTCTCCCCTGGATGGGCATGGGGAACCCCCCCCACACACACACCGCGACCCTAATCAAGCTATAGAATCAAGCAGAAGATAGTGGATGGATAGATAATAATAATAATAATAATAATAATAATAATAATAATAATAATAATAATAATAATAAGTAATGACGTAATGACATGACAAATACAGAATCCAAATCAAATCTTTTATATCTATCGCTGGGCACGTAAACAAGCTATTTTAAAAATAAATAAAAAATTATTTAAAAAAAAGCAATATAGAAAAAGGTAACGTTAAATGAATGTGGAATCGAGTTTAAAGTGAGATTTTACGTAAATCGGAGGTTAGCGCGCTGCTTGTTGAAGTATCGCCTGAGCTTCTAGTGCTATAGAGTGCGGATTGGGACGCACCCGGAAATCCCGCCCTCTATCGGACAGACCGTGTAAGTGCGCGGTCATCAGAGCACCGGGGTGAATATGAGAGCTGAAGTTCTCTTGGGAGCCGCACTGACTCGGTGTCGGCTCCCGGCGCTCGCACCTGTTCCACCTGGACATGGGGGACTTCAGCGGCAGCGGCGGCGGCGCGGCGGAGACCGGCGGCGGGGAGCGGCGAGCATCTTTAACAATCGTTGCTTTTCGAGACGACGCTTCGGAACTGGAACTGGAACTGTCTGAAGTTCCTGAAGATGAAGAGAACTCTGCGGAGGACGGAGCGACCCGGACACGGACTCAGTTCTTCATCCAGGAGGAGGATGCTGCCGGGACACACGTTACCTCAACAAGATGGACGGGCTGCTTCAGTTTACCGGCGGGGCCGTGTGTCTGCTGTAGAGGACACGGGCAACGGGGCGACACCGAGCCGCACGCCGCTCACAGGGGTAACTCAATCCGCCACCTAACCCAAATAACCCCCAGCTCTGTGGAAACACACTTTACAAACAATAACCCTTTAACACTCACTCATTCAGAAAGTTCCTCAAGAACTAAACTCAAAACAATAAAGATAACTTAATAAAGGGTCTCTGAGGTAACTAACAAACTTCAAAATCAACCATATAAATGACATCAAGAATATATATATTTTACTCATTATAGCTTTAATTTTACTCAAAACCCTAAATAAATAATAAAAAACAACAATTAAGATACAAACTCTGAGGCAATCCGCAGCCTTTTAAATCAACCATATAGCCATTATATACACAAATAGCATTTTTAAACCCATTATACATTTAATTTGACTCAAAATACTAAATAAATAAAAAAAATTTAAAAAGATAACTTAGTAAAGTGTCTCTGAGGTAACTAACAAACTCTTAGGCCTTTCAATTCAACCATATAAATGACTAATATATATATTTTTCATTATACATTTAATTTCACTCAAAACACTAAATAAATAATAAAAAACAACAATAAAGACAACTGGGCGGCTCGGTGGCTTAGTGGTTAGCACGTTTGCCTCTCAGCGCTGCGTGGGTTTCCTCCGGGTTCTCAGGTTTCCTCCCACAGTCCAAAAACATGGATCAAGTCAATTGAGTTCTCCAAAATTGCCCCTTATAGAGTGTGTCTGTGTGAGTGAGTGTGTGCCCAGCGATGGATTGGCGCCCTGTCCTGGGTCTATCTGCCCAGCGCCCGAGACGTTCTCCCCTGGATGGGCATGGGGAACCCCACCGCGACCCTAATAGAGGATAAAGCGGGAGATAATGAATGAATGAATAAAGACAACTTAGTGAAGTGTCTCCAAGGTAACTAAAAAACTCTGAGGCAATCCGCAGCCTTTCAAATTAACCATATAGCCATTATATACACAAATAGCATTTTTTAACCCATTATACATTTAAATTTACTCAAATTACTGAAAAAAAAAATAGTAAAGTGTCTCTGAGGTAACTAACAAACTCTGAGGCTCTGAAACTCTGATTTTTCTCATTATACTTTGAATTTCACTCAAAACACTAAATAAATAATAAAAAAGAATAAAGATAACTTAGTAAAGTGTCTCTGAGGTAACTAACAGACTTCAAAATCAACCATATAAATGACATCAAGACAAATTTTTACTCATTATACCTTTAATTTCACTCAAAACACTAAATAAATAAAAAACATCAATTAAGAAACAAATTCTGAGGTAATCCGCAGCCTTTCAAATCAACCATATGGCGATTATATACCTAAATAACATTTTTTTTTCTCATTATACTTTTGGGCAGATAGACCCAGGACAGGGCGCCAATCCATCGCTGGGCACACACTCACTCACACAGACACACTCTATATGGGGTAATTTAGAGAATTCAATTAACTTCATCCATGTTTTTGGACTGTGGGAGGAAACCGGAGAACCCGGAGGAAACCCACGCAGACACGGGGAGAACATGGAAACTCCACCCAGATGGGGATTCGAACCGGGAATCCTTAGTGCTGAGAGGAGAACATGCTAACCACTAAGCCACCATGCCGCCATAAGCCATGTTACTTTACATAAAAGAAAGTTCATGTCTGCAGTACTTTTGAAGTGAAGGTGGCGCCGTGTATTGGCATAACATACATGGTTAAATGGAGCAATTGAGAATTCCAATCTATAATGCAACTGAATTGTGAGTATTTAAAGAGGATCTTGAAGGGGGACCACCTTCAGTATGTTTTCATAAAGCATGTAAAGACAGAGTCACTGATCTGTTGCAATATTCCAAGCACAGTTGACCTTGAAAATGGTCTGTTTCCTTCTTTTAGTCAGCAACGTGGATACACCGAGAGCAGGCAGTCATAGGCTTGTGCTTAAAGACGCAGCCTTGTGACCTGAAAGTCCCCGTTTCTGTTCCCGGTCACATGCAGTACTTTGGCTGAAGTTCCCTTAAGCAAGGGACGAACATGGATTGCTTCCTTGGCCACACATAGGGGGTTGCCCACCACTCTGGGCATGTGTGCTTCACTCAGTGTGTGTGTGTTTTTTCTGTGTGTAAGTACAGAATGCAAAATAGATCAGTTTAAACTTGAAGTATCCCTGTTTTCTTCGTATATGGGACGGCAGAGCTCATGAAATGCATTGGGTGGAGTCTAATTTCTGACCTCAAACCTGGTGATCCAAACACTCCTCACAAGCCATTGGCTGATGAAAAGAACATTCTATTTTCACCTCTGCACATCAAATTTAGTTTTATGAAGGAATTTCTTATACAGCTTTGCCAACTGAAGGAGACAATGTGTAAATATCTATCTTAACATGTATGTTTGGTAGCAGAATTTTACTACTTGTGCACAATTTGATTTACAATAACAATATATAATAATATAACACACTTCTTATTGTTGTTACCAATTATCACATATGGCACAATGGCTTAGTGGTTGGCATGTTCTCCTCTCAGCGCTAGGGATTCCTGGTTCGAATCCCAATCTGGGTGGAGTTTCCATGTTCTCCCCGTGTCCGCGTGGGTTTCCTCCGGTTCTCTGGTTTCCTCCCACAGTCCATAAACATGGATCAAGGTCAAATGAATTCTCTAAATTGCCCCATATAGAGTGTGTGTGTGTGAGTGAGTGTGTGCCCAGTGATAGATTGGCGTCCTGTCCTGGGTGTATCTGCCCAGCGCCTGAATCGTGATACCAATTATCACATATGGCACAATGGCTTAGTGGTTAGCATGTTCTCCTCTCAGCACTAGGGATTCCTGGTTCGAATCCCAATCTGGGTGGAGTTTCCATGTTCTCCCCGTGTCCGTGTAGGTTTCCTCCGGGTTCTCCGGTTTCCTCCCACAGTCCAAAAACATGGATCAAGGTCAAATAAATTCTCTAAATTGCCCCATATAGAGTGTGTGTGTGTGAGTGAGTGTGTGCCCAGTGATAGATTGGCATCCTGTCCTGGGTGTATCTGCCCAGCGCCTGAATCGTTCTAACCTGGATGGGCATGGGGAACCCTAGTAGAGGATGAAGTGGAAGATAATGGATGGAATATATAATAATGAATGAAATAATTGTAAATGGTGTGTTTCTCTATATGAACTTTGTATGATTTATGGGACTAGGTGAGGGAATTCTGGACCTTAAAAAGTTAGAAATGATAGAAATAAACTGGGATATTTGGCTTCAGATGACAAAAGTTGGTCAAAAACAAACATCAGATCGAATTCAACAAAAATAGTGTTTCACAGTGTAACCAATACTCACTCACTGTTTCATTAAGATAACATTTATTAACGTAGATAATAACAATATAAGTATTATGACTTTTAAACTACATAAAATTACAAAGGATTAAAGGACAACAATGAAAATAGAGAAAAAACTATTTTCAAAAACAGGAATACTCAACATGTTTGTTTAAGAGATGGTTTTTGGGGAAGCCCCTTCATGTTTCCTGTTTAAAACCACACCTCATTTCAGATGTCCAAATATGAACAAAATAAAGAGTCGTGACTTTAGTGGTTTCTAACCACGACCGAACAAACATGACTGATTTTAAAGTGGAAGGTGGTGATAATAATCCCAGCTGTATACTGGGTTTGTATACATTTACTCTGTTCTAATGGTCAGGACCCCCACAGAGCAGGGGTTATTTGGTTGGTGCATTAGTCCTATCCCAGCAGTGTCACTGAGGTGGAGAAATGAAACTCCAGCAGCACTGCTGCACTAAAACCCCCTCACCACATCATTGTCACTGCAGAACTGACAATAAACAATCCACCACCCAAATGATACCTGTTCTGTCAATAGAGAACAGAGAACCAACAACAACAAGAACACAGATGGACTACAGTCTGTAATTATAAAACTACAAAGTCCATCTATATGATAAGAGGAGGAAATAGAGGATGGAGCAAGAAGGGGGCGTGTGTAATTTGTTTGAGTGACATTAGAGGCTGACCTATGGGAGCTAGACAGAATAAAATAGTGATGAATTGTAAACTAGAGAAATTAAACTGGGTGTAGGGCATGAAACTCCACTATTTAGGGTATGATGTTCACTATGTAGGGTATAATGTTCACTATATAGGGTGATGATGATGATCTAACAACAGTTCTGACCTCACAATCTGATTGGTTGAAAGTGTTTTTCACCATGCTAATGCTTTTGTTTGGCTTTTTAACCCCAAAATTGAGTTTCTCTGCCAAATTCACGTAATGATCCATGTGATTTTTACTACATGAATCCTAACGTTACATTTACCCAGCTCTGAGTGCTGTGTGACTTCTCAATGTTAAACAACTCCTCTGT